>CAUYON010113637.1:0-16940 GCA_963573935.1 Arctocebus calabarensis
GAGAAGAATGTATATTCTTTATCTGTGGGATGGAGAATTCTATATGCATCTATCAAGCACAGTTGTTCTAGGATCTCATTTAAGTCCCTTATATCTTTGTTTAATTTCTGTTTAGAGGATCTGTCCAGCTCTGTGAGAGGAGTGTTAAAGTCCCATGTTATTATGGTGTTATAGGATATTGTATTGCTCGAGGTGTTACTTTTTAACATACGGTCACAGGTGGTTGTCATGGGTTTGAGTGTGTGATATGCAGTGTCTGCTCCAGATGGCATGTGTGGAAACCACAAATATGTGCCATTATACAATTATACAATTAATAATTAAACATTAAGAAAATGTGGTATGCACACACACATTTTTTTATGACACTACTCAGTCATAAAAAGAAATGAGAGAATGTTCTTTACAGTAACTTGGATGGAATTGAAGATTATTATGCAAAGTGAAGTATCTCAAGAATGAAAACACAAATACTACATGTCACTTTTAAGTAGGAGCTAAACAACAGGTATACATGGTCATAAAGTGGTGTCATAGATGCTGGGAACTAAAAAGGGGGAGAATGAGTGGATTTCCTTTCCCTGTATCTTCAGCCAGGGCCCATCTACTTTTCATTGCCATGAATATGTCCATTCTGAAAATTTCCTATAATGGAATCATGTAATATGTGTTCTTTTCTGACACATTTCACTTAACATTTTTTAAAGATTTCAGTAAATTTGAAGGTTTGTTGCACATTGAATTGTATAACAGTGTATAATATATAATATGTGACCACATCTTTCTGTACAATAAAGACAGGAAAGCTAAAAACTACATTTTCAGATTCCTTGCAGTTTGGAATCTGTGGGTAGTATAGCTGGGAGTTTCTTTGGCTTCATTGTTCCTGGCTGTTGTTTAAAATCAGTAAATCAGTTCCCTTGACTTCCTGGAACTTATTTTATTTTATTTTAATTTATTTGAGACAGAGTCTCACTTTATCACCTAGGGGTAGAGTACCAAGGCAGAACAGCACACAGCAACCTCAGACTCAAACTTTTGGGCTTAAGCAATCCTCTTGTCTCAGCCTCCTGAGTAGCTGCAACTACCGGTACCCATCACAATTCCTGGCTAGTTTTTCTATTTTTAGTGAAGATGGGATCTTGCTCAGGCTAAGGCTAGTCTTGAACTCATGAGCTCAAGCAATCTATCTGCCTCAGCCTCCCAGAGTGCTAGGATTACAGGTGTAAGCCACTGCATCTGGCTTGCATCTTCTTTATTCTACCTAATCCTCTATAATGAAATCTCTATCTGCTTAAACTAGCTTATTATTTAAAGAAACAGAGCTACAAGAGAGTGTGTGTGCACACACATGCACACATGTACATTTGGACAGGAGGGAAGAAAGAGAGATTGATTTTAAAGAATTGGCTCAGACAATTATGGAGACTGGGGCAAGTCCAAAATCTTCTTGGTAAGTCAGCAGGCTGGAGACCCAGGAAAGAGTTCCAGCTTGAATCAAAGACAGTCAGCTTGCAAAATTCCCTCTTTGTCCAGGAAGCCTTTCTCTTGAGGCCTTGAGCTCAGTCTTTCTTTGAGGCCTTCAGTTCACAGATTAGATGAAGCTCACCCACAGTATAAAGAGCACACACTTTACTCAAAGTCTGCTGATTTAAATGTGACCCTCCTCTAAAAATACTTTCACAGCTATATTTAGAATATTTGGCCAAATATCTGGGTTTCATGGCCCAGTTGATTTGACACATAAATCATTATAACCAGCTTGAGTGGATTGTGTTGTTCATGTGAAAATCGCTATCTTATCATTGTCCTAATAAATTTGTAGGTTAAGGACCAGTGCTTATTTCATATATTTTAAATCGCTACATAATTGTCCTAATAAATTTGTAGGTTAAGGACCAGTGCTTATTTCATATATTTTAAAAAGTCACAAAAATGTCTTTCACTGTGCCATGAAGCTAATAAGTAGCCTAATATGATTTGAGGGCAGAACTTGAGATTCAGAGTCCAGTGCTCTTTCAATTACTCTGTTATTGCCAGTAAATCCATCTGAGGAGAAGAAACCAGACACACACAAAAAGTAAAGGTTAAGAGAATAGCAAATACCAACAATAAGTGTGAAAAGAATTTATTATGCCTACAATAGATTTTATAATTTGGGTCTTAGAATAAGGCTTTATGGGAAAAGTGGGTTTTAAGATGGGTGAGATATATGCTGAGGAAAGAGGGAAAACATTCCTGATGAAGCAAACAGAACAAGCACAAGCAGAGGCTGGAGCAGGTATGAATATCTGAAGATGGGGAGCAGTCTGGGTTGATAGATTACGTAGTGAGGGGAAAAGTTTGATGCCAGAATGGAACAGATTATGACAACGTTAAAATTGATACCACAGGTAAACATTACAGGTCCTCGGGCAGACAAGCATCTTGATGAATGTGGTGTTCTGCTGTTGCTTCTATTCTGGAGGCTCCCAGTCTTCATTCCCAGTCCTGGCACATCAGCTCTATATTTCCACCTGTTCCTGCAATGCTTTATTATCATCCCATATCTCTTCTTTCCAATGTCAGCCATTTTTCTTCCAGACAGGCTCTCTCTTCCTACCAGTAGTGTTGCTATTTCTTCCTGCCTTCATAAACCACATTTTTAATGCTTCCCTGTTTTTCTTCCCTAAATCTAATGTTCAACAGGACCTAACTTCTTTACTGAAAATTGTCACTTGAGAGCTGGTAAGCTTTAAGGGCATTTCGGTGTGCCAAGATTATAATAATAGCTTACTAATTGATATCTCTGTTTCTAATATAAAGGAGGATTGTAGAAAAATATGTTTAAGCTGTTAACAGCCTGTGACTGGCTCTCCAAATACTAAAGATTATTTACAGCTTAGGTAGTAAAAGGCTCAACTCTGCTCTAGAGCTTTGGCATAATTCTTAGAAAGCAGTAAGTATATTAGACATATTCCCCAACCCTTGCCCCCAAGAAGAATTAATTATTCCCATGAGATTCTAAACTTGCAAGATGATAGCATATATCACATTGTTTTATAGTTAATTATTTATATGCCTATCTACCCCCAAAGTGTAAGATTTTTCATACAGGACCACGCAATCTTTAACCATTGAGCACTATCCTCCAATTTGTCATGTCCTCACTTCTCTCTATGCCCAATTTAGAGCTCATTTTCAACATTATAATCATTCTGTGACAACAATTGTTTCTTTCACATGTCTCTTCCTCCATCTTACAGGGTGTGACAATTAAGTTCATGAACTTGCAAGCGTGTGATTACATTGACAATGCTGTGAAACCTCAGTAAAGTTTCAAAACCTTGGTATATCTGTGTCTCACAGTGGTGTTCATGTTAAAGCTTGGTAGTGTATTGCTGAGTGGTGTTCATTATTGTAGCAGGTTTCTGCGTGCCCTCACAAGAATGTCAGAGCTTGAATTAAAACAACAAACAAAAAATAGATCTATGCCACTTATGCCTATTTTCTTAAGTGTACTTGTTAGAAAAGGATACTGAACTTTGTCAAATGCTTTTTCCGCATCTATTGAGAGGATGATATGGTCTTTGTTTCTGCTTCTATTGATAGGATGTATTAATTACATTTGTGGATTTGTGTATGTTAAACTGAGATATGACCTATCTAGCTTGTTAAACTTGGCAAGAATGAAAAAGCAAGTATCCAATGTACTCAATACTAATATGAAACTAGTAGATGAATAACTATATGCCCATACAAGAGAAAAATATTAAATTCAAGTGGGAATGGGGAAGAGAGATGGAGAGAGGGGAAGAGGGAGGGGATTGATGTGCTATCACCTAATAGGCATGATACATGGGTATATGGCCAACTCTTGGGTGAAGGGCTGAACTAAGACTTGGACTATACCTAACAAACACAAACAAAGCAATCTAATAATTTGTGCCTCCATATTATCCTGAAATTAACCTCTAAAAGAAAGTTTGCCAAGAATGGAAGTGAAATTAAGAACATGTTCGTCCAAGTATATGAGGATAATACCGTAAAGAAAACAGCAGTGTACAAATTGATTAAACGTTTTTCTGAGGAAAGACAACGTGTCACTGATGAAGAGAGGTCAAGGTGACTAGTAACAAGCAGAACTGAAAAAAATGTTGCAAAACTTTATCAAATGTGTGTCAACATCAATGGCTAACTATGAGAAACATAATAGACCAAGTAAACATCAACAGAGAAATTGAAAATCTGGGCATGAGAAAGGTGTGTGAAAAAATGGTCCCAAAGGGTGATTTTTGATTTGCATTTTTCTGATGATCAGGGATGATGGGCATATTTTCAAATGTTTGTTAGCCATTTGTGTGTTTTCATCAGAGAAGGTTCATATCTCTTGCCCAGATGGGATTGTTTGATCTTTTTTTTTTTTTTTTACTAATTTGAATTTTCTGTAGATTATAGTTATCTTTGTCAGATTCATATCCTGCAAATATCTTTTTCCATTCTGAAAATTGTCATTTTGCTTTATTTGTTGTATCCTTACCTGTGCAGAAACTTTTCAGCTTAATTAAGTCCCATGGGTTAATTTTTATTGTTGTTGCGATGGCCACTGAAGTATTTGTCATAAAATCATTCCTTAGTCTAACATACCCAAGAGTTTTCCTCATGTTTTATTCTAAGATTTGTTATCATTTCATGTCTTAGATTTAAGTCTTTTATCCATATTGAGTCAATTTTTGTAAGTAGTGAAAAGTCTGGGTCCATTTTCAGTCTCTTACATGTAGTTATCCAGTTGTCCCAGAACCATTTGTTTAAGAGGAAGTCTTTTTCCCACTGCCTGCTTTTGTTTGGTTTATCAAAAATTAGATGGGACGTAGAGACAGGTTTTATCTCTTGGTTTTTTATTCTGTTCCATATATCTATGACTCTATTTTTGTACCAATACCATGCTGTTTTTATTACTATGGACTTGTAGTATAGCCTGAAGTCTGGTAGGACTTTTTTCTGATTCCATACAAAAGCAAGTACTATTTTTCCAGTTGCTAAGTATCTCATTTTCTTTGAAGTTACTGTGAAGGGAATTGTGTCCTTTATTTGTTTCTCAACTTGGTTGTTATTAGCTACTGAGTTGTGGACATTGATTTGTACCCTGAGACATTACTTCATTTCCTGATCACTTCCAGAAGTTTTGTGATTGAGTTTCTATGGTTTTCTAAGTATAAGATCATATCATTGTCAAAGAGTGAGAATTTGACCCCCATTTGGATGCCTTTTATATTTTTCACTTGCCTGACTGCATTGGCTAGAACTTCCAGCACAATGTTGAATAATAGTGGCAATAGTGGACATCTTTGTCTGTTTCCAGTTCAAAGTAGAAAAGCTTTCAGTTTTACCCCATTTAGTATGTTAGCTGTGGTTTGTCATAGATGGCTTCAATCAGCTTAAGAAATGTGCCATCTATTAAGTGTTCTTGTTTGAAAAGGATGCTGAATTTTGTCAAATGCTTTTTCTGCATTTATTGAGAGGATCATATGGTCTTTATTTTTGCTTCTATTGACAGGATGTATTACATTTATGGATTTGTATATGTTAAACTGAGATATCACCTATACTCAGTAAGAATAGCCCACATCATAAAGTCTCAAAGCTGCAGATGCTGACCTGGAGAGAAGGGAACACTTTTACACTGCTGGTGGGACTACAAACTAATACAATCTTTTTGGAAGGAAATATGGAGAATCCTCAAAAAATTCAAATTAGATCTCCCATTTGATCCTGAAATCCCATTACTAGGCAGATGCCCAGAAAACAAAATTATTTTATCATAAGGACATTTGCACTAGATTGTTTATAGCAGCTCAATTTACAATTCCCCAAATGTGGAAAAAACCTAAATGCCCACCGAACCAGGAATGGATTAACAAGCTGTGATATATGCTTGGTATATACCACAGTTACCATGTAATAAATTTCAGCCATTTAAAAAGATGGAGATTTTATATCTTTGGTATTAACTGGGATTGAGTTGGGAAACATGCTTCTTAGTAAAGTATCACAAGATTGAGAAGCAAGAGTCCAATGTACTCAATTCTATCTAATATGAAGGCAGTAGATGAGCTAACATGGGGGGGTTAGGGAAATGAGCAAGTAGGGGGAAGAGGAGGGAGATGGTACACTACTTGGGGGCAGGACGCAATTAAGAGGACTTTACCTAATAAATGCAATCAGTGTAACCTAATTCTTTGTATCCTCAATGAATCCCAAATAATAAAAAACAAAAGCACATTTAAGAAAAAAAAATGGCCCCAAAGGAGCTCACTGATAACAAAAGCAAAGGAGAGTCAAGTTTGCCAAGACCTTTTGGAGAGGCAAGATGATGCTCTGGGCTGTCTTGTCACTGGTGAAATGTGGGTGTACCAAAATGACCCTGAAACAAAGTGTCAAAGTGCATAATGAAAGTCAGCCAATCTTCCATGACCTAAAAAGTTCTGTCAGTACAAACCAACAGTCAAAACAATCTTGCAAACCGTTTCTGATATCAGAGATTGTTCATTATGAATTTGTAAACAGTTAACCAAATTTATTATTTGAAAGTGTTGAAAAGGTTGCATGAATAAGTTAGACAAAAGCCACCTATCTCTTGCATCATGACAATGCATCAGCTCATGTGGCACTGTCTGTGAGGGCATTTTCAGCCAATAAACAAATAACTATTTTGAACATTCTCCCTACTCACCTGATGTGGCCATCAGTGACATTTTTCTTTGCCTGAAAATAAAAGAAATATTGAAAGGAAGATTTTTTTTTAAGAGAGGCAGGGCATAGGGACAAGAAATAAGAGACGATTAAACCAGTCCTGTTAATATAAGCAATAAAATTTAGGATAAACAGAATGAGGAATGTTTTAGTCCCACAAAACAACCTCCTAAGACAATTCGGAGGGTAGTGTCCAGGGTCTTGAGCTGGATGCTGCAGACTGGAGAGACTGGCAGAGAGAGTGGGAGAGGGGAACTCCTATTTCCAGTAGGGCCAATGGCCTGTGAAAAGGCACAGAAATAGGAATGGGCACAGCTTCTTTGAAGGAAACAGTTCTGGTTATAGAGGAGGGTGTGTATAGGGGACCCACAGGGAATCGGGCTGGATAGAGCAGAGAGAACAGAGGAGGAGAAAGCACATAGAATAGACCTGATGGGATCATTAAACTGGGCCTTTTTGAACCAGGGAGTGACCCAATAAAAGGTGGCCTTTGGAGAGATTCGTCTGGCAGCCCTGCATCTGGAGGCATGGAAGGGAGAGAGTAAGGGCAGAGAAACCAGCTGGAGAGCTCCTGCAGAAACCCAGATAATGATGGCTTAGACTAAGGTGATGGCAGTGCAACCAGGAAGGGGAAGGTGAGTCTGGGATAGATTTCAATGGAAGAAATAGAGCATGTTGACAGAATAGATACAAGGGGATGAGGAGGGAGTCAAAGACACCTTCAAAATCCCCAGGTCTGCAAGACTAGGAAGGTTTTTGAGCAGCGAAGGGAGTAGAACCTGCCCTCAGGGAGAACTGGAACCCAAACGAATTAATAAGAAAAGCCCCTCAAATCTTCATCCTTTCTTCCAGAACCAAAAGATGTCCTGAACCCAGCACATAGGGGACAACAACTCCAGGGTGGGAAGGCCTTGTTCTGAGACCGGGGACACCAGTAATGAGAATAAGCTCTAACAATTTTGTTTTCCCCTCATTTCAATGTGATTCACACCTATGCCTCATTTGATCCTCAAAATAACCAACACAGGTGCCATTATCCCCATTTTGCAGAAGAAAAAACTGAGACGTAGAAAGGCCAAATAACTTTATCAAAGTCACACAACTAGTTTAGGGCAGAGTTGGAAGCAGAAGCCTTTAGGTTTCCAACTCAGATCCCTCCCAAAGCCTGCTGGCAGATCAGGGCAGGGGAGGGGCCTGGAGCTGCATGTGCCTGAGTCATTGGGGGCAAGAAGTCTGGAGCTTAAGGAGAGGGTCCACCCCCAACTTCAGCCACACCCTCAGCCTGTTCCTCACACTTGCATAGGGTGTAAGTTGGGAGCCCAGGGTTGGAAATGCCAAGTCTAATCAGACCTCACAAGCCCATGGATGGTTTGAATCAATGTGCTACCTTGATAGGAATAATGAGTCCTGAAGACAGTCTTGTGCCAGCTCCACCCCTAAAGGAAGATATTTTGATGACATTCAGGACATCAAGTGTCATACAATGAGAGCTCTGACGGCCATTCCAGAAAAAAGAGTTCCAAGATTGCTCTGAATAGTGAACTTCTTACTAGGATCACCCCAAGGGCTGAACTTTGAAGGTGACTGTAGTGATATTCAGCGATGAAGTATGTAGCACTTTTTCTGGGATGAGTTCATGAACTTACTTGTTGGACCTCATGCTTTCTTGACAAAGTCAAAACTTCAGTTATACTTACTGATGTTTCACATCCATGTCTGCACCCAAACAACTAATTCTGAAGAATGTTTTAAAATTAGGCTGACCAATCCTTCTATAAATGCATAAACACAAATATAAAATAGTCACTCAATAGAACATAGCAGTCTCCCCATATTTTCTTATTATTTTTGCTTTATCACTCTCCAAATTGACTATCTCACACTTTTAACTCTCTCCTGAAACTACCCATACCCCCTTTTCTCCTTTTACACTCAACTGATGATCTTACTTCATACTTAAAAAGAGAAGCAATACAACTAGTAGTCTCTCCTGTTCCTTCCACAAACCTACCAGCAACATCTCATTGCACAGATGCTTCCCCTTTATCCCTGACATTGCGAATGAACTGTCCCTGCATAAGTCCACTTATTTTCTAGATTCCAGACACCCTCATCTTAACTTCTTTTTTTCCTGGCCTTATTCTTTCCCTGTACCTTTGGTTCTCTTTTCTCTCTTCCTTTTCTCCCTCACTTTCTCAAAACTTTTCTCTCCTATACCACCCCCTCCTAAAATGTAATCTACTATTTATTTTAAAAAATACTTTCATTGAACAACATTTTTATCTTCTTTGTAGTGAAAAGTCCTGCCTCCACTTTTTTGGCTCACAGTCTCTCCTTGTCAGAGAGATTTTCTCTGCTTATCAATCTAAATTAACCCAAAAATCGCTACGTATGGGATTAGTCTTTTGTAATTATTTGCATCATTTTTAATAGCTGATTCTTCTTACTTAAAAATTCATGCATCCATTTCATGCATCCATTTATTCATTCCTTCCTTTTTTATTATCTGCCACACTGGAATGGAAGCTTCATGAGACTATATTCCTCATCTGGTTTGTTTCTTGCTGTATCCTAGTTCCCAATAAGGGATTAGAATAAATAATTAAATAATTTAATAATAATAACTAAATAATTAAAGAGACTAAGTAGATGAAGGAGAAGGCTAATAGTAGTCATTGCTACCCATGATCAATTGAACTTCTTGGCTTCTTTGTAGTTGGGTTTATTTATATGGCTAATAAGGGCAAATAGGTTGTGAGCAAAAATGTGTCACTTATGGGTCAGAACAGTTAATATAATGCAAGAAATCTCTAGAGCTCTTTTTCCTTCTGTCATGTGATTACTTCAGTAATTCACCAGTCTATCCTGGAGTGAGGACAGTGATGAAGTAGGAACAGAACTTTCAACCAACCCACAATAGACAGATACAATGACCAAGATATATTCATTTGTTGTTTTAAGTCCCAGAGATCTTGAGCTTTTGTGTTACACAGCATAATCTAAGCAACCCTTATTAATACAAGAACTATCTTTGTCTCATCATCTATTATATGACTTAATTATTCAGTGTAAAGATGCTATGAATTTTTATTTTTTTATTGTTGGGGATTCATTGAGGGTACAAGAAACCATGTTACACTGGTTGCATTTGTCAGGAAAAGACCCTCTTACAATCATGTTTTGCCCCCAAAAGGTGTGGCACACACCAAGACCCCAAGACCCCACCCCCCTTACTCCTTCCCTCTCTCTGCTCTTCAGAACTCAGTTTTTAAACCTGATTACCTACCTTGCGTTTTTCCCTACCTACTCCCACCAAGTTTCCCAGGTAGGCAGAGATGTTCTCTTTTCTGGCAGTTGCAAGGGCTGAGTGTGACTGTCAGCAGCCACTCAAACATATTTTTCCCTCAAGGGAAAACTCAGAAAGATACTGTGTTGGTCACTAAGAGAATCAACCACTCCCTTCACCCTACTTTAGAAAAAGAAGCCCATGGTTTGAGAGCCCACAGCTTATAACACAATTCTAAATTAATTTTCTAAAGATAGTTTATGCCACTGACAACTTCTCAACTCCTTTGATTCTCTGAAGGCAAACATTTGTATGCAATTGCATACAAATGCTACGAGTATTTTAGAATTGTAGCCATATAGAAATTAATAAGTATATAAGAATACTAATGTTAGGAAAAGGAGGAAGGGAGAAATGATATTTTTTAATGAAGGTATCAACTACTTTTTAAAAAAAAAAATGTAGTGTCTTTAAATGGCTTTCTGAGAAATACTATTTGGCAAGCTATTTCTCAATCTGGCTTATGTTGCCTATTGTAATTTCACTAAGCTCAGAATTTTAACATTTTTGAATATATTCCCATGGATCTTTAATGATAGATGTATCTTCAATAAAAAAAGCGGACAATTGGGCAGCACCTGTGGTTCAAAGGTGTAGGACGCTGGTCCCATATACAGGAGGTGGCGGGTTCAAACCTGCCCCAGCCAAAAACTGTAAAAACAACAACAAAAAAAGCAGACAATAAAGTACACATGTAGCAAAAATGGACCATTAAAGGAATGCTAAAAATTGGAATTCAGAGAATGAACAATGAGGAAATAATCTCATGTGTCATCATAACTAGATAATGACAACTCCTTTGGAAAAGATTTTATTTGCCAATTTTAACAATGGAAGTATTGTTGAATGCAGTGAATGTGTGTGTCTCTCTCCCTGCTACTTAAAATTATTTGAAAATAGAACCCACCTCAGATATTAAATTGTCAAAGACAAATGCCTAGACCTGAATAAGTAAGTGCATACAAGGTAGGATATTTCAATAGCATGTTTATGGGGATGCATTATTATTGTGGATTGCACTTGTTAGCATCTACTAGCTAAACACTAATGATTTAAGGTTTTCTGGGCATGAGTGGTTAAGACTTTGACCCCAGATTTCTTTTACTGTTGCTTCAGATCAGGCAATACGCTTGTCTTTAAAAATGATGAGATTAGCTGCTCAGTGAACTTCAAGAGACGAAGAGCTATTCTGCAGCAGATGCTCTTCTGCTAACTCAGAATCATTCATGGGAGTTGTCAATTTGTTCTTCCAAAAATATCAAGTAAGATGAGAAGAAAGCAAATGTTTTTGCTATCAAGATATAGACATTTGGTCAGAGCAATAAAATAGCCTCAAATGCCAAGGAATAATAAAGAATATGTGGAATGAGTAACTTCCAAAGTTATGGAAATAATTTGACTGTGTCTTACTACATGATAAAAATTGACAGGATTCCTCACTACCCACAGATGGGAGTACTACACTAACAACTCGTTAGAGCACAGTCGTGATTAGAGGCCTTATTATAATCACAGTGTAGCCAAGAATTTTGTCTGTTTTGAAACAATTATAAATGTATATAAAATGTGTATACACGTGTGATTAATTTTTCAATGGTGGTGATTAGTTTGCTTTAAACTAATGCAGATTCTCTTATAGCAAATGTTATACATTGAAAGAATACCTGAACTGGGCTCCAGGTATAATCCATGAACACAATCACTTCTAATTTGCTCATTGTTAACTGGCCTACCTTCAAGGATTATCCATGTTGTACCATGAACTCCCTTGTACTCCCTTTTTTAAGGCTTTGTAGTATTCCATTGTATGTATATATACCACATTTTGTTTATCTGTAGATGGATAAACCATCACCCTACTACTTATATTAGGAATGTGAGTGTATAAAAACCTGCTCAAGTCTCTGCTTTTAATTCTTTTGATATACTATGTATAGTCAAAAGTGGAATTGCTAAATCATGTGGGAATTTTATTTTTTTTTTTTGAGGAAATGTCACTGTTTCTATAGTGGCTACACCATTTTACATTCCCACTACTAGGGTACAACAGTTGCAGATTCTCCACATCCTTGCCAACACTTGTTATTTTCCGTGATTTTTGTTTGTTTATCTGACAGTAGCCATCTTAATCCACAGGAAATGGATCTTCTGCATTAAAATAGGAGTTAAAACCTCAAATGTCCATAGGGTTCAAGGAGATAACTACACAAGTAAGGTAAGCTGCATTAAGACGACCTGTGACATTGGACACTCAACGTCAGGATCTAGGAGACAATAGGTAGTGGCCAATTGAAAAGCCTGTGGAGTTTCTACTCAGCTGCATTTTATTAGCACACGGGAAGATCTTCATGCATTACATGAAGTCTTGTGATCTTTAATCATTAAGTAGCGGGTTTTAATTTAGAACTCACTGCAACCCAACATTCTTTAGAATGTTAGAACTAGGTTTGGATGTAAGGATGCCAACATGGGACCTTATCATTTGGGGGATAAGAATCACATGGGCAGATAGAAGAGCAGGAATTCTGGGTCCATAATGGAATGAGTGCTGAAGCCTAGCACCCAGGACATGGCTGATGTGGCAAATGAGAAGTGATGACTCGGAGCTCCAATATTTTGGGCTCCTTCTTATCAGCAAGTAAAAAAGAGGACTCATGCTGGGGACTCCCCTTTTCCAAATTTTTTTTTTTTTTGAGACAGAGTCTCATCACTTTGTCACTCTGGGTAGAGTGTTACGGCATCACGACTCACAACATCTTTTGCCTCAGCCTCCTGAGTAGCTGGGACTACAGGTACCTGCCACAACACCTACCTATTTTTTAGAGACAAGGTTTCACTCTTGCTCAGGCTAGTTTCAAACTCCCCAGCTCAAGGTATCTACCAGCCTTGGCCTCTCAGAGTGCTAGGATTATAGGTGTGATTCCTGGCCCACCTTTATCCAAATTTTAAGGAGCACGACTTCATTCAGCTTCTATGCTTTACACACTACTATGGGCCAAGGGTGCTTACCCCCTGCACAAGTTGGGGGACACTGCACTGGAGACAGCATGATAGAAGACTAAAATTCTCTCTCAAGATACTGAGAAACATTTATTTCCCTTGGAAATATATCAAAGAGGAGGTGGAGTTGTATGTGTTCACAAGGAGACTATTAGAATACTCGCTAGTATTTTCTCTTGAGGATGAACTGTGCCCTATTACATCCAGAACTGTGTAGAGAAGTGGCAATCTCTTCCTAGGAAGGGCCAGATGGGCTATAACTTAGGCTCT
Source organism: Arctocebus calabarensis (assembly GCA_963573935.1). Taxonomy (NCBI): domain Eukaryota; kingdom Metazoa; phylum Chordata; class Mammalia; order Primates; family Lorisidae; genus Arctocebus; species Arctocebus calabarensis. The sequence continues at coordinate 13,349 of CAUYON010113637.1, forward strand.
TGTCTCACTTATAGTCTATGTTACATATCCTTCTTTGTTTTGTTTTTCGAGACCTTTTAAAAATATAAAAACCTTTCTTAGCTTGTGAGTCATATGAAAATAGACCATGGGCCAGATCACAAGCTATGGTTTACCAGCCCCTAGTGTAGGGAAAATCCCAGTCACGTTGTGTACACATTGCCTTTCCAGTAGTGTTAAAGGTCATTCAGGAAAGAAATGATTTTTTGCATCCCCCAGAGTTTCTAGCACAGTGCCTTATAAATAGGCTCAATGAATTCTACAAGTACATTTATTTACCTTTAAGAAGGGAGCTTTCAAATACAATAGAACCTCCATAGTTGACCACTTCCCTACATTGACCATCTCCTTAAGTTGTCTTAATTTTCATAGACTGGATATGCACCACATGTATGTATCAGTATAGTAGCCCTAGTTCCTTATGGTGGCTACTTCTGTATGTTGATCAATTTGTTACAGTCACTTGGATGGTCAACTTACAGAGGTTCTACTATATTTTAAGCAAAATGGTGATGTTTTGAACCAGTTCTGGAATATAACCTTCTTACAGTTTTCTTCAAGCACACAGCAAAGATAGCAGGACTGATCTGTGGACAGGAAGGAATGAACAATGCCAACAATCCACCTTTGTGGATAAGAGGCACCAAGGAACAGGGGCTATTTTCTTTTTTCTCCACATAAAGAATCCAAGGTAGTTTTCTAAAGAATTAATGAGAAGAAATGGTAATGAAACCTACATTTCATGGAAAGAATAAAGATGAGCATCATTAAAAATCTGTAATACTACAATGGAGTTGAGATTTTTTTTAATGTCTCAAATTCAGGGTACAATCACTGGCTAAAGCTGATTTAAATAAGAATAAATATAATATGCTCCCAATGAGCACATTATTATCTATATGCCCTCATGAAATGCCTACTTTAAAGGAAAAATTTATAATGTTCTTAAGTTTCCAATAAAAAATATAGAATTCCAGGAAGGCTTTGAAGGCAGAAGTTTATCTCCAGGTTGGGAAAATTATTTTCACTTAATAAATTTCCTTTATTTGCCTTTATGCTTGCAGTTCCCTGGGCACAAAGTAATGGAGGTAAATTAACATTCCCGGGTCTCTAGGATACCAGTGTTTATACTGTCCTGGTCACGGGTTACTATGTGTTAGCAGAGTAGACAGCTCTTAGTGTGACATGAGGGGCTCCAAAGTGTCCAACCTCAAAATATTTCATTATTAGTACTCAAGAGTGATAACAGGACTATAAAAGAAATTATTCCTTTGGGTTAAAGCAAAGAAGCTACCCGAATATTCTTTTAAAATGGAACACCTTGGACAAAATAATGACATGCTAATTAACTCATTATCAGCCATTAAGAACTAAGAGAGATTCATTTTATAGGACACTAGCCTTCCAGTGGTCAGCAGAGTGGCAAGCTTTCAAAGCACAAGATTTGATAGTAAGAGAGTTATGGTGACCCAGCCATTACCAGGGATGAAGGCGTAAATAGGGCTGCACGAGGACTCTGTGAAGCAAAAGGAGGTGTGAGTGAGGAAGGATGGGATAATACCCTGAGAGGAATAAGAGCTTACAAAATACAACGTACTTAATTTTTAAAGCTGAGCAGACTCAACCCTGGTGTCATGAGAGCCACGAATTTGTAGTTGAGCCTCCCAAGGTTTACTGAACAAATTGGAAACTTCAGAAATAGAAGAAAGGTAGCTTCTCAATAGAGCCTTAAGAGTTGTAAGTACCTATTATAAATCCTGCACTAGTCTAGGTGTTCTTAAGAGATGAGGAGGCAAAACTAACATGCTCTAAGTACATACTATGCACTCGTCACTCTTTAGTTGTCTCATTTAATCCTTATAACCACCCTTGGAAAGGGCAGTTAATTCCTTCATATTCCAGACGAGAACATTTAGGATCAAATAGCCCATGTGTCTAATGACATGACTTGGCATAAAGTTTAGAGCTTATAATACTTGGGGCCAAGTACTGTGCTAGAAGATTTACACGTATCTGTTACTTGAACTCAAAGCAGCCCATTGAGTAGATAATAGTATTATTTGTACTTTATAGGGACATAATCAAATACTGTCAGGTTACTTAATTTGTTGAAGATAAGTGAGGATGCTGGGATTGAAACACACATTGACTGGTCCAAGTCCTTTACTGTGGGACTACATAGCCCTTAGGATGAGAAGTCCCTGGCTTCTGTCCTCAAAGCAGTGCTTCCAATCTTGCTATAGCACACTGCATTCTGTGTAAAATATATAATATCAGCCATGCTGTGAGGCGAAAATACAACAAACTCCCTCAGATTAGAAAAAAATTCCTCCCCTTCTCTCCCCTCCTCCCCCCTATTCTTTATTCGATGATCTAAACTTCCTTTTGGATAAGACCCTCATTTCCAATTATGGGTGAGTTGGAAGAACTAGCAGAAAGGATACCTAAGCATACTGACTAAAATTATCTTAGATCATTTCAGGTGAGTCGAAGTCAAAGTTCAACCCCTGAATAGGTCTTTTCCCGTCCTCTTCCTACTTCCAAAGATGAAGTCTGTATTAAAGAGGGAAGCAGCATGTGCTTTTGATGGTGAGATAGGGCTTCAGAAGGCCATTTTGCTTGACTTATCCTTCCAGATTTTTGGTCAACTTCCATGATGATGTTTGTCTGACTTGCAAAAAGATACCAGACTGGCATTGCCTATTAAATCTATGATCTGTTCCCCATTAATTTGTCTTCGCCCAATTTGGTTCCTGTCAATGGCATTCAGTGCCTGGCTGGATCATGAGCACATTTTGATGATTAGAAGACTTCTATGCACATAACTACCACAGCCTCCTGGCATCAGGGACCCTTATCAGTACTACTTTTGCAATCTCTTATCCCATCAGATCCCTTATGGCAGCAGTTCTCAATCTGTGGGTCATGACCCCTTTGTAACAATGAAAATACATCCTGCATATCAGATATTTACATCATGACTCATAACAGTAGCAAAATTGCAGTTATGAAGTAGCAATGAAAATAATTTTATGGTAGGGGTCACCACAACATGAGGAACTGTATTAAAGGGTCGTGGCATTAGGAAGGTTGAGAACCACTGCCTTATGGAAAATCTTGGATAGTGGGAGGGGTGGGAGTCATAGGCACCAATGAGTTGTCTCTTGAACCCACTACTTATGTGAACTCAAGACTACTGGATGTTTTGAAATCCCTGCTATGCCAACCCTCACTCCAGTGCAAACCTAAAGCAAACTTACTATGCCACCCTGCCCTTTCAAACTGCCAGGGAGATGGAAGGGGAAGACTTCACATCAGATGTTGTGTCTCTCTAAAAAGACTTATTTACCCCCAATGAGTTGAAATGTTATTTCAACACAAAATCCTGAACATAAATGTTATAACAGCTTTATTTATAATTTCCAAAACTTGAAAGTGACCAAGATTCCTTCAATAGGTAAATAAATAAACCAGTATATCCATTCAGTGAAATACTATTCATCAGTAAAAAGAAATGTTTTACTGAGCCATGAAAAGACACAGAGAAACCTTACATGCATATTGCTAAGTCAAC
>CAUYON010113642.1:0-25350 GCA_963573935.1 Arctocebus calabarensis
TTTTTGGTTGCAGCCATCATTGTTGTTTGGTGGGCCCGGGCTGGATTTGAACCTGCCAGCTCAGGTGTACGTGGCTGGCGCCCTAGCCCATTGAGCCATAGGCGCTGAGCCTAGGTTTTCATTTAAAGCTAATATATCCCATGCAATCCATATGAAAAGCCAAAGGGCTGATATTATTGTCCCCAATTTCCAGTGGAGCCAATGGCTTGTAGTAGGAATTCTGAAATTCAACCCAGGTATGTCTAAGTCATACCCCTTTAGTGACTGAATGGAGCACTTAGTGCATATAACTCAATTTTTTCTTCAAGAACGTTTTATATCATTTTGGCCTTATGAAAATTATGCCTGCACTAAATGTAATGTTCTATGGTGAATATTATTATAAACGGTATATTCACAAGAGCTTCAGAAGGAATGAGTAATTAAATTATATTGAATCGTTATTACACTAATACAGAAGAAAAAGAAAAAATGCAGATTTTTAATAAAAAGGCCAAAAATTAAATTAAATTTCAGAGCATAGAAATGAGTCTGTGTTTATATCTATATCTATATCTATATATAAACAAACATACACACACACACACACACTCTTAAAAATATACCTCCCCACATGTTCCTTCATAAAACATTTCTGATATGAAATTCCATACAATAAAATGAAGGGAAACTATTAAGTAAATATTCAATCTACAAAATATATTGAAGATATACCTGTTCAGAGCTACCAACCTAAACTCTTGGTGGTGATTTTGCAAAAGCCACTGGAAGAGAAACTTGATTGGTAAACAAAAAGAGTACCATATCTATAAAGATATAATTATAGGCACATTTATGTAAACAAAAGCGAATTGAGATTGGAATGATAAAAGAGGATGGAGAGATGAAGAGGAGGAATGTGCGTGTGTTTAAGGATCCCCTGGTGACTGGTCCTTGAGCAAGGCTTGACGGAGTAAGGAAGCAGAGTTCCTTCAAGTCACAAAACCATCAGACCTAAACCTCTCTAGAGGAGTTTAAGTTCCCTCTCTTAGAGCGTTGCGAGATTGTTAACTTCACCTACTTGGACCCTAAAAAATACATCCTTAGCTAAATGCCGCACTTTGTTTAACATAAAGGTTATGTTTCGATGCATCAAAGCAAATAGTGTTTTACCTAATGGAAATTAAGCAAAAAGATCAATAGTTCTACAAATTATCAGACACTTCCAATAACATATCTACTGATATAATAATAGTAAAGTATTTACACTTAGGTATGTACTATGTGGAAAGCATTGTTTTAAAAGTTTGATAAAAACTAGCTTATTTAAATACTAGCATTATTTCTATTTTATTAATAAGTTTAAATAGTTTACCCAAGGTCACATAGACCACATACACAATAAAGAGATATAACCAGAATTCCAGGTCACCCATCTCCCTTTAGTTTGTAGTTTTAACCACTTTACTGTACATTTTTTCCTAAGGACGTCTTTTTATATTTAGGTATTTATGGGTGTTTCCTCCTCTCAAGTTACTTACATATGGCAGAATGATAATAAATACTTGCAGATTTTTTAAATTGAATAACTGTAAGGAATTTATGTATGAGTGGTGTACGAGACACCTGAAAAGAAATACCTTGGTAATAAGGGAATGGGGAAGGGATTGGTCTCTTGTTAAAAAGCAAGAGATCCTGGACATCAATCCTTGGCGGTCTCCACAGCTGTGGTGCAAATAGCCAAGGGGTCACTTGTATAAACAGCCACGGGAGACGCTAGTTGAAGCTCCTGCTAAGACTGCAGCACATCTGAGGTGCTCCAGCTCCTCTGACCTGACCGACACAACTGGCTCCTGCGGGTGGGGAGTCTTACCTGACCGAGACCATGGGCTCCCCGGCACTTACGGGGAAACATACCTGGAGCAAAATGCACAGCGGTCTTGGCAGTTCTTGGGCCGCGGCTGGCAACCTAGCATTCAGGATCAGAGTGGATTAGGAGAAGTAGTGTTTCCAAATAAGAGAAAAAAAAAAAAAGCAGGGTAAATTTTGAAGATGTAGTCCTGAAATCATGACTGAATGAAGCAGACAGTAAATTCGGTCTACATTAAAGGGAATGGATTGTTAAAATACCAGTTCAAGGAAGAGGAGACAGCCTAAGGGAAGGGAACAATTATTTCTGTAACGAGGAAAAATTCCACCTGTACAGAGATACATATGGTAAGTTATAATTGATGGGAGTTGCCACTTTCACAGGATATGACACAATTAGTGAAGTTGTAGAATGCTATTTTTTTTCAGAGAAAAAACTAAGCTTCCATAAACACATTTTTATATAGTTATTCAGTGATTTTCTAATTGGAAACAACAGCACACTGTTTTAAATAATAAAAATGCTATTTTTAGAACTTCAGGAATAAAAACTCCTGAAGCCCAATTGATGTTTGTATGTGTTCTACATTTGAGAAAGTTTTTATATTGAAATTTGATACTTGCTTTCTGTAGGAGTATCAAAATGTGCTTTATACCATATTGCAAATGTAGGTTTGGGCCATAGGGAATTGCCTGCATTCAACCAAGATGATGGATTAAAAAAGGGTGATTTCATATATTCCAATTTATATGTCACATTGTGCCTGCCTGGGAAACCCGTGGCCTTCAGGATCCTTGAGTGCAGCTTTTTGACTGAATACAAATTTTACAGAACAAATCCATTTCAATCCATTTTTACCCACCTCTCTTTTACAACATTTAATGGACAAATCAACACAAGATATACTGTTTCCATTTACACATGTTCATCTGACAAGAAGTGGTACAGCCAGTAACAGATAATACAACTTACATAATTAATATCCTGGCACATCAATATTTATCTTTCCCTATGACTCTTCTGGGACAAGGGATGACAATCAGGTAACTAATGGAAAATAAATAAAATGTACGGAATTTGTAATAAGGCATAGGTAATTCATAATTTATAATGTAAATGGTGAATGTTTTACAGGCAGAGGTAAGAGCTTAGTCTAATTTCCCCCTGGATCCAGATTTCCAACTCGTACTTTGAACATAACATAATAAAGCACATTGAACAAATGAAGGGTCTTATTCTGAATGATTACTATGTAATTGGCAATGGATAATTGGAAAATAATAATCTCATGTAGAAATATTTTATCTGACTTAACTTTGCTTTATAAGACAATCATACTTATTACATCATTGTAAAAGAAACTACATGAAGAAAAATCTATTACAAGTTTTACCTTTTGCAGTTATTATATATATTTTAGATTATCTAAAGCTACACATTGTGTTAGGTCATGAAATCTGAAAGGTCCACTTTCAAATCAAAAATGTAGTTTATTATTTCTCAAACAAGAATCAGTACAATGAATCAAAGTATGCACTTAAACGATCAACACAGTTTTGCCATCTTCGGGGTAGCTCATTTAAAGGGACTGGCAAGTTAGCAAACTTATCCTGGGGAATGGCCCTCATTACTAAATATCACTATGGGCACCTTCGAAGTCCCCCCTGGGAAGACACACACCAACACCAGTGCCTGTTCTGCCCTTCAAAGCAGTTTTGGAATTCTTTTGCTGGAATGGCCATCAAAGCTGCTGTCATATTAAACCATGATGTCTGAATGTCACAAAATGTCTTCCTTTCAGTATTACCCTTTTCTTTAGGTAAAGAGAAAAGTCATTGGACGGAAGATTAGGTGAGTAAGGCGGCTGTTCCAATGTAGCTATTTGTTTACTGGCTATATCTCCCTTACAGGCAGCACCATGTGAGCTGGTACATCGTTGAGATACAACAGCCATGAGTTGTTGATCAAGATTTTCCTATTTCTCTATCAATATGTACATGGCCTTCTATGCTTCTTACAGTGAGACGAAGGTTTGGGTGCGCAGTTTGATGAATTTCTGCAATGATTTTGTTAGGTCTGCTTGTTGTTGGCCTCCCTGACCTCTCTTCATCAGTGATGCTTTCTCCCCCCTCAGAAAAATGTTTCATCAATTTGTACCCTGCCATTCTCTTCATGGAATTATCCCCATAACCTTGGACTAACATGTCCCTGATTTCACTTCCACTCTTGCCAAGTTTAACAAGAAATGTATAAATATTTTTCGTTGTCTCAAATTAGAATTAAAGAACAAAGGTATCACTCATCACCTGAAGACACCAACCTTTATTAGAAGATAAAACACACACCCACACTAGCTTATGCTTTTGAAAGTGTCTATATGACCACATGTGTGCATGTGCACAGGTGTGCATTATTGGGTCACTAGCTTAAAGACTTTTTCATCTGTTCATTGTCCCACTAGGATGGGGTTCTGCCGTAATCTAGTCCCTCTTTTGATCTTTTGTAGATGCATTTGGGACTCATTGTAAAATAGAGAGTTTTTCACAGATGTATGAAAATATAAGAAAAACCCTAGTGAGAATCTTATCGAGTAGTGTTACATTAATCAATCACTTTTAGTTAAGTGTTATAAATTGCAAGAATCTTTCTCCCGATTCCTGGTGCTTGAAAGACTCATTCTCTTTATGATCATCTTCACCAATGTCTACTCAACAATGTAATTAAAAGGTTTTTCTCCAAAAACTATAACCTTATACTACAATATAATCTTATGTTATGATGCAATTATTAGTATTCAATCAAAATACACAATTAAAAAGGAAATATATGCACACTTTATATGTATTTTGTCTGTATATGTGTGAGAGAGTATATACTTTAAATACATTCTTGCAGTTAACTTCTCATTTCCTTTTCACCTTTAATTCAACCTTTTAAAAATATTTTAATATTCTTTGTTTCCTTTCCCAAAGCTCTTTAAATTAGTTCAAAAAACGTTCACCCATAAACAACATTTACCTTACTAACAAAAAGTTTCTGGAGGGTAGACTAGATTGTTAAGATAATTTCTTCCCTGTCTCACAGCACTTTTCTTTTGTTTTGGTTTTGCTATTCATATTAACAAAAGGCGGTTTGCTAGTGGAAAGAGTCTTATAATTTTAATAGGAATTAATTTCACTTGAAAAGAAATCTTTTTTTTTTTTGCAACTGACAAACTGCCAGAATTTTTTTCTTTTTTTTAGCCTGAATGAACTATATCAGATGCACAGCGCATTTATTCTTGCCTCAGCAGACTGGGATTTTGCTTTCTTTTCTATTTCTCTGTATGGAATGTAGATAAGAATGGCTGCAATAGAGCTTGGGCAAAAATTCAAAGTGGTTGCCAAAACACATGTTTGTCGAAAGCACAAGGGGGATGATAGCCTTTATCTTTAAACTCTCCAAATTACCAATGTTTTATTATATTCTTCCTTCATCCTTCTTCAATTATAATTGCATATTTTTAAAAATAATGAACCCTATATCTATTGCCCAACAATTATGCTTATTTCACATGGTTGTTAGCCATAATTTGATATATTCAAAAATGGTTATAAGTTCTATTTGGCTTGGCTTTGTCTTGTATTTGCTAAAACAGATTAAACAACACACCTCCAAAGCTTGATTACGTATTTTCCAAAAGCATTCTCTCCAGCCAGTGATAGTCTTGGAGGAGGATTTGTAAATTTTGGCTAGGCTGTAAATGTTTTCTCTACAATTGTTGAGGAGGATACTTTTAGTTCCAGACAATAGATTCTAAAACCACAGTAGAATAATTTTTTGCCACTGACTTTGCAGACAAAGGCAAAAGATTGTTAAGTTAGAAAGAAAATAACCCCATGACTGGCATGTCATAAATCAATTATTATATTAATTTTGATTTAACAAGCAAAATTAAAGTATAAATGTAGGCATGCTACAATTAGATTTGCTTAATTAACTAGTTAAGAGAATATTAAACATGTAAGCTCTAGTATAGAAAATAAAAACAAAACAACATTTGTTAAGCAGTTACTAAAAGACAGACACCATTCTACATTGTTTCTTTAACACGTTGTCAAAGGCAATTTATAAAGTATTTAAAATTATTATCATATGAAAGACAAGGGTCAAGAGTGTAAGTAATACAGCTTAACTTTTAGCTTTCGGTGAATTTGAACTGGGAAATTTGACTAAATTTAACTTTTATTTCAGCCACATTTCAAAAATCATCATGCCAAAACTAGGGAGGAAAAGGATGTTCATATTGTAATTAGCTAACATATTTTACAGGAGATGTGAATATTAAATTGAAGAGGAGAACATGTAGCAATGAAAGGATTTCCTTGTCTGCAGAGCCCTGTGTCCTAATTTCTTTTTAACTAAATATGTAACGGTGAAGAGAAGAAAAATGACCAGTAGTACAAAGAGATGTAATGCATTCAGTAAAGTTTTGTGGTACTCCTACCATTTTCCACTAGTTTAGGCATTGATGTATATGGAAACAAACAAAATGAGGTTTGGGATGGCTACTGAAAAAATAGAAGCATTTGCTAGTAATTGAAGAATCTCATTCTAGTTATAAAAGATGTTCCAGAGATTGTTTTGTAGGAAACCTGTGCAAACAATGTAGATTGCCGATTCATAGTACATGTCGGAATCCATCTAGGGGCTATCTATCGATTATTATTTAAAGCAGGAATATCTAAGTTTATATGACTATTGCAGTGCTAATTCTCCCCAGAGAAAGATCTGCTTCTTGCTCACACATTCTTAGAAATGGTGAGAGAGTATGAAGTATGAGGAGACAAAGTAACAAATATTGAAATTATCTTTGTACACCAGTTAGATCTCTGATTACAAGAATAACATTTCCAAGAATTTTTCAAGAAATACTGGTAAGGAAGAAAGGCTTTCATATACGTATGTAATATGTATAGCTATGTATATGTACAAACATACACATAACACACACACATACAGATGGTGGCAAAAAAAGTATATGCATTTTATGAAAGGCAAAACACTGTACTAAAATTGCAATACTCAAGTAATATTTGACTACTGCAATTATAGGAGTATAAGATACAATATACAAGATAACAAATATTATCACTATCAAATATCATGTGAATACATATTTTTGGCACTGTGTGTGTGTTTATATACACAGAAATAGAGTGTTAAGGCTCTTCTCACTTGATATCTTTTGTTTTGTATGATTTTTCGGGCACTTAGAAACATATTAGCTAAAAAACGTATCATACCTAGAGTTCTAGGGCACTAACCTCTCTATGAAATGACACTGCCTTTGATAGAAAAACTGTGTGTAATTTCAGAATTCCCCTTGTTTTTGGAAAATTAAATATTAAAACTTCTTTTTTAAAGAGTAGGTTATCGCAGTGCCCATGCCAGTAGAATGGATATTATTGGTTCTCAAGAACTATGCAATCTCTGGACATCCCCAGGAAATCTTCAAGGCATCTGTTTACTCAAAACTATGTTTGGAACAACTATAGGATGCTATTTTCTTTTTTCATATATTGCCTTTTGCGCTCATGGTACAAAGGGTAGCATCAAAGAAAGAACCAAGGCAGCAGCACCAGTGTTCTAAGAGCCATTGAATCCACAAACATGGCACAGAACTGTTTTTTAAATTCTGGTATTGCTAAAAATATTCTTGATAAGTCAAAATAAATTACATCTTGATTGTTGACTGAGCATCCTTTTACTCTTGTAGGATAAAATGTAAAGTTCCTGTATGCTGAAAGCATTTCTGATACACACTGACAGAAAATAACTGTGTAAAAGAGCACAACTTGAGCAATTGAGTTGTGAGCTGGAGTAGCTGTTGTTTTTTGTTTTTGTTTTCGTTTGTTTTCATGCAATACCATTCTACTAGAGAGAACAACTGTTAGTCCATGTATATTCCAATGTGGGTGGAAGACAGCTACAATGCCAACAATGAGCCAAGTTAATTAGCCTTTCACTTAAAAGAAAACAACTGGCAATGTTGATTTTAAGAATTCAGAACTTTGGACATGTTGTTTGACCACCACGGCATGAACAGCTCCCCATTATCCGTTATTCAAAGACTTTTTTCTTGGAGATTGGTGATACAGTTTTGTCTGATATTTTACACTAACAGGTAACAACACTAACCCAGCAAAATCGGTATTTTCCAAACGATAAATGCATATGTTAAAAAAAAATAATAGGTGGAAAAAATCCATTCAAAATACAAGATATACAAATGGATTTTAATGGTATCAAACTGAGTATAAAAAGATTTTTGAATTTTTCAGATTCCATATTGAATTAAACCTTTAAGAAATTTTCTGCTTGCCAAGCACTGGTGTAGTATCGATAACTAGGCAGAATATCAAATATTATCCAAAAGGTTCTAAAATACGTTTAAGCTTTTCTTTTTTTTTATTTCAGGTTAAATATGAGGGTACAAACAACCAGGTCACAGTATTTGCATTTGTTAGTTTGAGTCCCTCGTCCAGTTGTGGCCCACAACAAGAAGACGTGCCACACCTCTACACTGAGGCCATTAAGTGGGAGCAACCCCAAACTCTTCCTCCCTTCTCCCCTCTCTCTCATATTCCCCTCCTCCCATTTTGAATTGAAATGATTTTTTCTATATGGACATGAATGAAATCATTTACTGACTTCATATTAATATTGAGTACATTGGAAAATTGCTTTTCCATTCTTGTTATATTTAGTAAGAAAAATGTGTTTCAACTCCACCAGGCTAATGCAAAAAATGTGATCACCATCTTTTTATGAATGAACAATATTCCATGGCATATTTAGTATACCATAGTTTGTTAAACCATTCCTGCTTTGATGGACATTTAGGTTGTTTCCATAACTTAGTGATTGTAATTTGAGCTGTGATAAACAATCTAGGGCAAATGTCTTTATGATAGAATGTTTTTTGTTTTCTTTTTCTTCTGGATAGATGTCTAGTAGTGAGATAGCAGGGTCAAATGGAAGACATAATTTGAGTTCTTTCAGGATTCTCTATACTTCTTTCCAAAGATGCTATATTGTTATTCACCAGAGTGTAAAAATGTTACCCTCTTTACATATCCATACCATCATCTGCAACGTTGGAGCTTTGTGATGTTGGCCAATCATACTGAGGTAAGGTGATTGATACCCCAGGATGGTTTGGATTTGCATTTTTCCGATGATCAGGGAGGATGACCATTTTTAATGTGTGTGTTAGACATTCATCCATCTTTCTCAGAGCAGGTTCTGTTCATGTCTGTTGTCCAGTGAAAGATGGGATTGTTTACTCTTTTGTTGTTGTTGTTAGTTGGAGTCCTCTATAGATCCTAGTCATCAACCTTTGTCAGATTTGTAAGATACAAATATCCCTTTACATTCTGAAGGCTCTTTACTGTGATTGTTGTCCTTTGCTGTGCAGAAGCCCTTTCCTGTCTTTAGTTCTCTTGGTAGGCTGGGCAGCCGCCTGTTTCCCACCTCTTCTCAATCACTCTACTTCTGTGTTGGTTTTCCTCAGCTCCAGGCTTCCTTTCTGGCTACCGTAGTCCACAACTGCCTCACTGTGCCCCTGGGATGACGTCCCTGGGTAGGTTCCCCCAGGCAGAGCTGGTCGAAGTTTTCTTTCCTTTGCCTCATTGCTAGTGGCTAATAAGGAAATGTTTCTAGTCCCTAATTTTCCCCTTTCAACTCAGATATGCCTGAGATTTTTATTTTTGTCCCATACTACAACCTCACAAAAGGCAGTATATTATTTCAGAAACAAATTTGAAAATCTAGATATCTTCTATTTAGTCTGAAGTTAAAACAATTTCAAAAATATAAAACACTCTTTTCATTAACATTTTTGGCTTTGGAGAATATAGTTATTTCTTATAAAATATTGTCTATCTTCACATATTATGGCTTTTATCATTATTTTACAATAAGTTAATATTTTAGAATATCAATATAGATATCGATATAACTCATAGAAATAAATATTTCTTGACATCTGTGTGTGGCTTGGCAATCTTTTTCTCAGTTCTTCGTATGTTCAAAGAATGACTAGACATACTAGAGCAGTGGTTCTCAACCTGTGGGTCGCGACCCCTGTGTATAAGTGAAAATGCATCCTACATATCAGATATTTACATTATGATTCATAACAATAGCAAAATTACAGTTATGAAGTAGCAACGAAATAATTTAATGGTTGGGGGTCACCACAATATGAGGAACTGTGTTAAAGGGTCATGGCATTAGGAGGCATTAGGAAGGTTGAGAACCACTGCACTAGAGTAAGGCAAGCACTAGGTGAATTTTATTGAGGAGCAATATGGTAGAATTATAGAGCAAAAGCTATACATGTTACAGATAGCAATTAGACTCTTCGTTGCAGCAAAAGAAAAGTATTTGTTTATGGTCGGTCTTGTTTTGATACTGTTTGCAATGGACCTTTCTAATGGTTCAGATGTCATTGTCACCAAGAAGCCACTTTGATGGACAGTTAAGGTCATGATAATATTTATATTTGTTTATTTATTTATTTGTTCATTTATTTATTTTTATTATTGAGGATTCAAATTGAGGATACAGAGAACCAGGTTACATTGACTGCATTTATTAGATAAAGTCCCTCTTATAATTGAGTCCCACCTCCCAGAGGTGTGTCACACACTGTGACCCACCCCCCCAACCCTTTCTCTCTTTCTCTTTTTCTGCTCCCTCAACCCTCACCAATCACCCAGGTCATCAATTGTCCTCATATCACCATTGAGTACATAGGATTATTGCTTCTCTATTCTTGTGATGTTTACTAAGAAGAATGTGTTTCAATTCTATCCAGGTTAATATAAAAGATGTGAAGTCTCCATCTTTTTTAGTGGCTGAATAGTATTCCATGGTATACTTATACCACAGCTTGTTAATCCATTCCTGGACTGGTGGGCATTAAGTTGTTTTCACAGTTTGGCAATTGTAAATTTATCTGTGATAAACAGTTTAGTGCAAATGTCCTTATGATAAAATGATTTTTTTTTCTTCCGGTAGATGCCCAGTAACAGGATTTGCAGGATCAAATGGTATGTCTGGTTTGAGTTCTTTGAGGATTCTCCATACTTCCTTCCAAAAGGGTTGTATTAATTTGCAGCCACACTAACAAACTTGTCAGCATCTGCAGCTTTGAGATTTTGTGATGTAGGCTATTCTCACTGGGTTAGGTTATATCTGAGGGTAGCTTTGATTTGCATTTTTCTGAATAGAACCTTCTCTAAAGAAAATTCTCATCATTTTTGCATATGTTTGTTATCCATTCATCTATTTTCTTTAGAGAAGGTTTTAGTCATCTCTCCTGCCATTGATTAAGGGATTGTTAATTTTTTTGTTGTTGATCAATTTGAGTTCTGTGTAGACCCCAGTTATCAAGCTTTTGTCATGTTCATAATCTGCAAATGTCTTTTCCCCTTCTGATGGTTGTTTATTTGCTTTGGTTGTCTCCTTAGCTCTTCAGAAGCTATTCGATTTAAATAAGTCTCGTTTGTTCATTTTTGTTGTCGCAATTACCACAGAAGTCTTCTTCACAAAATCTTTCCCCAGTCCAATAACTTTAAGAGTTTTCCCCCATGGTTTCTTTGAGGATTTTTATTATTTCATGCCTTAGAATCCAAGTGTTTTTAATGAAACTAACATCTTACAGCCACCCAATCTTTGATATACCAAGCAAGAACATACACTGGGGGAAAGAATCCCTATTCAATAAATGGTGTGGGAAGAACTAGATAACCGCATGTAAAAGACTGAAACTGGACCCACACATTTCCCCACACACTAAAATTGATTCAAGAAGGATAAAAGACCTAAATTTAAGGCATGAAACAATAAAAACCTTCCAAGGAAGTGTAAGGGCATAATTATCCTTAGGTTGTCCTAAGTAATCTTACAGACTCTATTATTCCTGTGTCAGTTGATCTGTGGGCTAGACTGCATTCTCTTCTAGCTGGCATGCTAAATTCTTATCTGTAGATTAGCAGGGTGCTCCCTCTTCCCCAGGTATGGCAGTCACTTGGGATGGGGTTCAAGTAGGGGCAGCACCAAGACAGATGCTGCCCTTATCCGTCTTCTTAGGTGGTGTAATTGCTCAAGGCAGACTCTAGGTGGCACTGATCAAGTCAGGATGCCAGCCCTTTGTCCCTCAAGATAGCCACAGCTTCTAACTATCCACTTACCATCTTCAATAATTTTAAGACTGTAAAGTGTTTCATAGATCAATATGTTTAAGAATGATGTGTAATGTATACATATTTCTCCATATGTTGTCATGGCTTTCTTCTGCAGATTTAGAGATATACTAAATCTATGTATAGATTTAGTTATATACTAAATAGATAAATATATTTAGATATATACTAAATCTATACTATATATATATACTTTATATAATATAAATATACCACTAAGAGAACTTTTTCTAAATAACAGCACTTTCATATTCCATCTTCTTCTTTTTTTTTTTTGAGACAGAGCCTCAAGCTGTCACCCTGGATAGAGTGCTGTGGTATCACAGCTTACAGCAACCTCCAATTCCTGGGCTCAAGTGAGTCTCTTGCCTCTGCCTCCCAAATAGCTGCAACTACAGGTGCCCAACACAACGCCTGGCCATTTTTTCGTTGCAGCCGTCATTGTTGTTTGGAGGCCCGGGCTGGATTCAAACCCACCAGCTCAGGTGTATGTGGCTGGTGCCTTAGCCCGTTGAGCCACAGGCGCCGAGCCTACATCTTCTTTACTGTATTTTATTTTTCATCTAAGCATGCACCAGTATTTCAAATTATATATTTGTACTTATACTTACTTGTTAGTGTCTTTATAGTCTGTGTCTCCCCTAGGACATAAGTTCCATATGGGTGAGAACTTTGCTTTGTCCCCACTGTATACTCAGTGTCTAAAGCAGTGCTCAATAAATACCTGTGGAATAAATCAGTGAATGCATAAAAATCAGTAAAATGATCTCAAACCTCTTATCCAAATTCATCATATTATCCCCCATGTATACATTTGATGGTGTCATTTCAAAGCATTAACAAAAACTCTCAATTACTTTCCTGTTGCCCAGAGGTAAACGTCAATCTTCTTAACAAGTCACTCAAAGTCCTCCATAGTCCATATGAAATCCATTTACTTTTCCAGAACCTCCTGACCATATTCACTGCCTTGTTAGGAATGCCTTAGAACTATGTAGTATCTCACATATGATATGATATGTTTATGATTTGAACATAAACCTTTATATTTAAATAGCTCCTTTAATTAATCCCAATCCAAAAGTGAATAAAATAGAAATGTAATTAGATAAAATAAAAAAACTTCATTAGATTTAATTGTGGTTATTTTTAAATCTCAGGTCAAACAAAGAAAGGGTATAATTACAAAGTGAAAAGTGCTGTGAAAAAAATTAAGCAGAGTGCTGTAAGAAAGAGTGACTTTGGGGTGGGTATCTATGTGTCTATCTTGGGTGAAGAGGTGATTTCATGTAGTATATCCAGCAATGTGCTTCCCTGAGGCAAGATGTGACTTAAAACCTGAGTTACAAGAAAGAATCAAACAGTTAAAGATTTAACAGGCTGTAAGGGCAAGTGCAAAGTCACTGGGCGGGAATAGGCTTGGTTTATCCCCACAACTCAAGTAGTTCTATGTAGCCTGAGCTAGGGAGCAAGGAGGAACATGGCATGAATTATGGACAAAGACCAGTTGCAGATGCTGAAGAGTATTTTAATTATACTCTAGGCACAACTGTAAATCATGGGAGAGAGTTAAACAGAGCAAAGACATGATATTATTTACATATTTAAAATTTAGAGAACCGAGTGAAAGAAATATTAATCATGTTACTCTATGTAATGTGATCACATAAGGGAATTGTGTATATTGAACAGAAAAGATGTGGCTATAATTGTCAATTTCTCTTCTGCACATTGAAATATAATAGAACCACTATTGTCAGTCTTTAGTTTTGAGTCTTTGATGTGAATTGTATTTATTCAGGAGAATTGAGATTCATAAGTAGGTCTATTAAATGTATTCTGAGAACAGCTCAATTGAGTATGCACTAAACACTAATAAGTGTGTGTGCGTGAAAACTTGTGAGGGAAAGGTTATGAAGTTGTTAATAGGATAAACAATTTAGATGACTTCTAGTTTGCTTTGTTGGTGATATAGAATACCGCTACTTTTAAGATTTGTAGAAGCATTTTTAAAAATAACACTTGTAGTTTAAGATCTACAAATATTTATAGTTAGGGAGTCAAATAAAATTGTTTTTATCAGACTCATAAGGATTAAATGAAAAGTACGTTATATGTCTGTCAGACAAGGGACACTGTTGGCCACCACTGAGTTAAACCTTTTCATCTGATCTTTGTTACCATTCACCAATGCTCGGTATCATATCTTGAGGTCAAGTGTTCCTTTCACTCATCAAAAAGAACACTAGGATGAGATATTCCTTGTAAGATAACCAACGTCCCTTTTGATCTGCTGTCATTTTCAACTTCTCAAACCTGAGAATGGACACAGGAATTCTGAGCAAATATTGCCACCACTCAAACACATGCTGAAGTGAGGGCTTCCTAGGAGGTTTTCTGCCTTGCAGACTCTATCTTGAGAAGTTAAAAAGTAGTCACATCCACTCTGGGGTCTCCAGAGTCTCTGACTTTCCCAGACTAATTTTGGGCTGCTTTTATTTTTCATTTTGTCTAAACTCTAGAAATGTTCCCAATAGATATTCTATCCCTCCTTTTTTGTTTTATCTCTTTAAGAATTTGGTGAGAGAAAAATACACTTAACTTTTATACTTTTGTGTGTTTGGTTCAGACTGCAAACTCTAAAATTTCTAATCAGTCAGGATCTAATTTTTGATATTAAAATCAAACTTCTAGGATTGACCTCAAATATTTTGTCTCTCATAAGTCTAGTTCTAATACTTTATTATCAAAATGTTATCTTGCTTTTAAATCTAAAAAACAAATGAAAAAGCTTCTTCTGTGAAAATTAATAATGATATTGTAATTTATTGTGCATCCATTTTCTTGATAAAAGAATGAAGGTGAAAAAAGCAATCAACCACCTAAAAATAATCAACAATTTTTTGATTGATTTTTTGATTGATTGATTTACCTATATTTATAAGTATATAAACATAAATATGTGGATTACCAGGAAAGACTCTAAATCTAGAATCAAACTAAACTCTAAAACTATTATTCCCTCTGGATATTTAAAAATAATTTGGAAACATATGGATAAAAAGTACTGAATGCAATATTAATTGCCACCATATTAATAATTTCCTGTCTAAATAAAATAAAATTTTGTGTAAAAACTTCATTGAAACTAGTAGCAATCCATACTGTGAGATTTACTTTCTATTAAAAGAAGGAAATTCTCAAGTTTAATAATTTACTATCTATTTTAATTATTTAAAATAAACTTTTATATTAGAATAAAAATTCAAAGAAGGGAAATATGTGGAAAAAATAATACTGACCACTATAACTTTCTGGAATGCAATAAAACATGATGAATCTTTTTATCATCAAAATTTTATATGTTGCTAACTGCTTTATAGCTAGTAAGAGATCACCATTATGAACAGTTATAAAGCTTGTCACTTTTTAAGGCAGAAAATTCATTTTTACAGAAGCATCTATCAAATTTCTTGTTCTTCATAAAACTTTTTCCCAGCCTTATGAATATTTCAGTTTTTGTGGACATTTATAAACCAATTATAAATGTAAATGATTTAGATAGAAGATATTATGTAAAATGGCATCATATTAAAAACTCATATTTCTCTGAGAGGCTTTGACATAATACTAATGGCACAAATTTGATAAAATTTAATGTTTCTATTATGTCATGTATCATTTATACAATGCCTACTTATTTGTATACACAGACATACTTTTTTTACAGTCTCTCGGTGGTGTACTCTAAATAGAATTATTTTTTACATTGGAAAACATATGTTTTCATACAAATTAATGTAATAAGTTTTACATATACACATGCTAAAATATACTTATATTGCCCCTAGCTTTAAGAGCCAATAGATAAATCTGATTGAATGTCTTAATTTTTAAAACATGCATTAACCACTCATGACACACAGCATTGGTTTTGAATAGTAAACTTTATCATCAGAATCACCTGCAACACTTGTTAAGAAATGATTGATTCCTCTTATCTTAGAATTACTGAATAAGAATGTTAAAGGAAGAGTCAGACTCTGAGAATATATGTTACAAAAATAATTCTTTATTCTTAAGTAAAGCAAGCTTTATTTGTCATTAACTTGGAGAATAATATAACAGTCCATTTGAGGGTGCTATATCAGAATACTTGAGACTTGGCAATTTATAATAAATAGCCTTCAGTTCTGGAGGTTGGACAGTCCAATAGCAAGGTGCTAGCATCTTGCTGTCCTAATTACACATACCCATATATCTTTCAATTAATTTTTTTAAATGAAGGCAAATGACATATATAGCATTAGTGGAAATCATCCAGAGGAAAAAAATTATTTTATTCATCATACTAAGGTTTGTTTTTTGAATTGATTACAAACTAGTATTCATCCATTAATTGACTTTTCGGAAGAATTTCCTAAAATATATTAAAACAAGATGCCAGATTTATTTATCAATAAATCATAAGATAATTAACATAATTAACTTTCATTTGTCTATAAACTTTTACATTACTCTGATTTGTTACTTTTAAGTTGGTTTACAGACATTAAATCTGGAATAAGATGATCTTTTTTCATCAGCTATATTCAATAATTTTTAATTGATATTGTAGGTGAAAACTTCATATCATAAAAGAAAACTTTTCTTAAGTATATAAAGAAAAAAATGATTTAATTTTTACCTGTTATTGTTGATATTTACTCTTACAAAGTTTCTTGAAATTAAGAGTACTTGAATTTGCAACAAAAATCTTGTTCTATTATCTTTTCCTGATGTTCAGTATGTCATTATATCAGAAATAGTTTTCTAACATTGTCTGTACTAATATATGGCAAGAGGTGAGTGTATGCATTTTTCTTGTTCACAAAAAAAAATCTCACAAATCAAACAAATATCCTTCACTGGAATGTACTAGAACATATAATTCTATAATAAGATTTTTGTTTGTTTGCTTTAAGTCTAGGTAATGACTATACCCTAGAGACACATTTGAAATACATCTAGTGTATAGAAATTGAAATATTATTATTTTTTACATTTCATTATGGACCAGGGAGTTAAAGGGAGCATGAGCCATGAACTGTCTTTCAATTAATGCATTGGAAAGCATGGAAAGTGTTCGAGGCATGAAAAATAAAGGCAATTTCAGAGGTTTGATGGGGGGAGAGAGGAAATACCAAAAACGAACTGCAAAATTTTCAACATTTTCCCTGTGTATGTTATAAGCATAGAGGCCCTGGTCTGCCATGTCATGGAATACATTTTTATATTCAGATTAATGGAAAATTATTAATGATATTTAAGTACATGAGTATTACCATTAGGTTTGTATTTTAAAATAGTCAATCTAGTTTAAATGAAAAAAAAAATTTAGACAAATTTGAGAGTAATTGTAGTTAGCCTATTTAGGGAGATATGCAAGTGGTTTTTTAAGAGAGGATTCAGTTTTAAACTTATAAAGTGGATAATGATAAAGAGAAGATATATAAAAAGGGTTTAATAATATATTTGAAGTGGGACAAAGAAGATTTGATATTCTGACTAAGAATCTGTCTAGAATTTCCATTTTTATAGAGGATTAAAAAGAATATGATAAAATAAGACACAAAAAAAGGAATTGAGAAAAAAAGCACAGATTTCACTAAGATGAGTATATTTATTCCATTTTCACATAAAATTTCAATGCGGTGATATACTTTAAAATTAATATACTAATTATGATTCAATAAAATTATAAAAGAAAAAAAAAGAAATTAATATACTAATCAACTGGAGCAGATGAGAGACATAGATTTTAAAATTATTCAAATGTTTTTACTTACCTAAAAAAATTAAATCATACATGTATTTTCAGGTATAAGTGTGAATTGCAGTTTGTTGTGTTCTTTAAATGAGTATCCATAAATAATGACCTAGATAGTGATTATTGCCTATATAACATCATATATGCATTATCATGAACTGAAAATGATAATCAAGTAGTCCAAATACTAAAAGTAAAAGGTAATGTGAAAATTAACCTTTCTATCAAGTTCAAAATCAAGACCAACTCAAGACCTTTCTAAACTGACCTTAATAAACTTATATAATTATGGTATTTCCTGCTACATGGATAGGGAGATTTTAATGGGATAAAATTGAGTTTGGGCATATATTTGGGGTAGAGAGTAGTAACCCTGGGATATACTGCCAAGATCACCCTTTTTGGATGGAGCTGTTTCCTTAAGTGCAGAACGTGTTGTTAGTAGCCTGAGAGATTGTCTCAGAGGTAGAAGCTCTTTTTCTCCAATATCACATACCTTCCTAGGTGAGTTCACACCCAAAATATGATCAACCGGTAAAGGGGATTAAAAGCCTGATTATCTCATTCCATGGAGAAACAATTATGTTTCACAATTTCTGGTGTGTGGTTATCTGAGTTTAACATTAAGTCTTCAATCTTTCCTACCAGTGATGCTTCTTTCTCCACCTTTTTATATGTTGATCTAAGGGAAATGCTAATAAGTATCCTGTAAACCAAACTGTCCCTCATAATCTGCTTTCTAGGGAACGCAACCTGACTTGATATAAGGAGTAGTTTGAGAAAGCAGACCACAGATTCTGGAGTTGGCTCTCTTGATGTCTGCCTGGTAAAAGGTCCCATCATTGATAACAGGAAGAACAGAGTATTTCTAACATAACTGCAGACAAATTGTTAAATTTAACTACTGGTGAGTTAGGATAGCATCTGAAACAAAGGACTAAATTAGCTGGTATACTATATGAAGTATTTAAGAAACACATGGAAAATATTAATGATAATTTTATGGGCAAGGAAATTAGGTGGATAGCATTAAGTTTATTAAATTCTATTGACTATTAGGAAAACTAATTTAGCAAGATTAATCACCAGTTTAAATCAAAGATTAAATTCAAGGGAGATTTCTTAGTAGTATGTATATAAAATAGAAAACTAGTTTGACCAATGTAGTCAAGCTACAAATAAGACCAAACTCCCAATTAAAACAGATTCTCTAGGCTCAATTCAGGACTCTAGTTGGAAAGGAATGTCACACTCACATAGAAAGAGGGTGTGTGAGCTGATGTCCCTGAAAATTTCTAATCCCAAGATATACCTAATGCCCTAAACTTGCCAAAATGGCCTAAACATTCCCATTAGGTAGTTTTTTCCTGGAAATAAATGATAAGATTCTTCTTGCAAATAATCAGTACTATTTCAAAATCTGTTTAAACTATTTTTGTGGTTGGTAGGCTATGTTAATGTTAACTCAGAACAAACCTGAGCTAAAAGATATATTTGGCCTAGTAGCAGAGGACAAAGACTACATCTTAAAGGAATTATAAGTCTTAGACAGAAATATCAGAAGGAGTATGGAGAGAAAGGATATAGTTGTTTTCTGAAGGTCTTTGATCTAGAGAAAGAGCTCAGATATACAATAGGATAAGGAGATTTAATTCTGGAGTACTTTCCCTGGATGTGATGTACAGCACTCTGGCAAAGAACTCGAGGGGGTGATGTAGGTATGTGGCTAGGAGATATCCTAGCAGTGTGAAAGAGTGATGCTTTATGCTAAGTTGAAACACAAGAATTATCATGGCAGAAAGAGGAAGAAGGAACTAAAAGGATCCTAGAAGTGGGAAGGCTGAAGAAGAGATACCAGGTAAGACTGGAAAGCCTCCAAACAGTTACATTCCACTCACTGGGGTGGAGGAAAGGCCACTTATCAGGGCCATAAGGGATGCGCCAGCAAGAAGTACATGAAGACCACCTAGACACTCAGGGGTTCCTCTTTGCACACCAGAAAGGGTGGTGAGAAAAGTAGTTACAGAACGTGTCTCTCTGTCAGCAGTGGAGAAAAATGATAGGACCACCGAACAAAGAAGCCAGTGGCAGCGCTCACTTAGAAGCCAAGTGAACACATGTACCCTACTGAAGTCTAGGGGATGGTAAGAGGCCTGATTAGCAGAGTGCTATAGAAAAGTCCCTGAAACACTGTCCAGAGGAGCAAAATAGATGAGCATCCAACAGAACTGAATGATCCAAGATAATGAAAGCGTTTGCCCTAGTCCAAAGTCAGTGTCTTCCACAAGGTCAGATCTGAGCTGGTTTTTGACCTAGAACCCACTGACTGAGAAGGGTCCAAGCCAGCGTGAAGAATGATTTCACAACAGATGATAGCAATTGCTATGAATACTCTCCAAAAGGAATTACTGCCATTTATGCATTACGGACTGGGGAGGGAAAAACTGAAACATTTTGAGGATACTGACATGAGCTAATATTGATATCCAGTGACCTCAGAATATCATGACAGCATCCTGTTGGAAGCAGCCAGCAGTTGATTCTGACAGAAATAGGGACGTATTTCACATATGGGCCTGCATTTTCTGCTCACAGGATTTCAGTCAACACCACTATCAAAGGCCTGACTGAGTGTTTGACAATCAGCATGGAATCTTACATATTATCACCTCGGAGTAGAGGACCAAGTCTCTAAGAAAGTATGACCTGGGTCCTTCCGCTTTCTAGGAACTACAAAATCAGTGAATTCTAACAACCTGGTAACATTAGTTGACAAAATTCCTTAATATTTGATAATATATTTAGTACATTATTAGGAAATATCCTGTTGTACATTACCATAAAAGTACAGAATTTAAATCATTTATCTTGGAGTACCATAGAAAGACATGCCCATTTTGATTAAAAACTTTGAAACGATTTTTTCTATATTTTTCAAGTCCTGATTGATGCTATAGGCTTTGGTTAAGCCTAAGGAATTCCTGATTGGACTCCAACATGCTCTCTTTCTGAGCTGCCCGTGCCTATCTGGTGTACAACATGGGACTGTCTCATGCCTAGTCAACTTTATCTCCCCTTGGTAAGTATAAACAGTAGTCATTAATACCTTAGTCCAACATTCCTTAGTCCTTAGTCCAACATTCCTTTACATGGTTTCACAGCTAGAATTACTTCAGTCAGTGGAGCAGCTATTCTATAAAATTGAGGAAGACTTTAAAATCATGAAAAATAAAACAAAATGAAAGAGACTTTTCAGAATTAATCCAGAAAATCTACATTTATTTAAGAGAAATGTCAAGGAAAGAGAAGAGAGAAAACGAGTGATTTAAAGTGGTAATGGGGAAAATTTTCAAGAATAAAAACAGAATGGAAAAATGACCAAACAAAAGTGTGGACATAGACAGAGTCCTATAGCATTTCAAAATACTGAAAGAAAAAAAATAAGACAATATAATAAAAAAACCTCTAAGTTTCTCCATAGATAGGAAATGAAAGAAAAAGAAATGACATTGTTTAAGCATGAATAAGGAAAAAGACCAAAACCACAAAATGAATTGTATCCGAATTATAATCATTATTTGTAAATGCTATGAATACAACAATGTTTTTAAAAAGAATAATAGGAACCACCTTGTAAATAGAATTTAATTGCAAGACATATAAATAGAGGGGGGAACAATATAAATATACAAAAATTAAATTGTTTCTAAAATATCATTTGAGAAATAATGTCACTGAACCTAAAATGGACTAAAGTAAAAAGAAAAAGATGAGGAATGAAACAGTTAAAGTAAGAGAAGAATGCAAGAAGTCTAAATACTTAAGATGACAGCTGTCTAGAAGTGAAAAAGAAATCAATCTTATGTGGAATAGCATTCTGAGAAAAAATGTTTTCAACAAAAAAGTAGATTTCATTACCCAAATTACATGATTAGTATGGTAAAGACAGTGTTTAGTTAGTGACAGAAAAGAAATAAAAATGATCTAAAGAGACAAGAAAAAAACTATACAATGCAGTTGTGGCCCAAATACTAAATAAATCAAAATATGAGGTTTTGTGTAACTGGTGGAGAGAAGAAAAAGAACTCTAATTTTGAACATTATTTCAAGTTCCCTAAAGTTATTGATACTTTTTCTCTGTAAGATCATAGCACATGCTTCTTTATGTATATTTCTATGAAATTATATTTGAAATCTTCTCTATATTTTTTAAATTAACTTACGTAAATAGCAAAACAAGCAAAGAAGTCTGAATATTACTTAAACAGAGGATAGAATAAACCTTGACAGAATGAAAAATGTCACTCACTATTCAAGTTTCTTGTGATTGCTTGTAACAAATCTCCCCAAATCTCATGCCTTAAAACAAGACATGTATTTTTCTTGGAGTCAGAAGTCCAAATTCGGGGTATTCGTAGAGTCACATTCTTGCAGAAGCTCTAGGGGAGACTATCTTTGCTTCCTCCAGCTTTCTTGGGACTATGTCGCTCCCATCTCTGTTTCCATGTTAAATAACCTTCTTCTCACATACACAGCAAAACTTTTGATTCTGTCAAGGGTCAAAGTGTCTTAATTTTTGCTTAATCTCTCTCTGCCTCTTTTTTATAAGGAAGCACACGTTTGCATTTGCAATTACTTAGAAGACCCAGCAAAAACGCTCCACCTCTCAAGGGCCCCATCTTAGCCACATCTTTTGTTATGTAAGTTGATATGGATTTACTCTTTCACTTTATATAATAAAACAATATTTAGGTGATAAACGATGATATTCTTTTATCATAATAAGGTGATATTCATAGCTTTCAGGAGTTACGAAGTTAATATATATTGTGAATAAATATCTTTCTTTTGTCACATGAAGTAATACAGGTTTCTGGGATTAGTTTGTGAATGCCTACTGCACTTACAAAAAACAATAGATGGAAAGATAGTAAAGAGTAAAGTATTAAAAGCAATTCTACATTTATCATTCATTAGAAGTTCTGTTTAAAGTTGCTGGATCCAGAAACTGATTTTTTATTATATTTAAGTTATAATCTACGTAATAGAAAACCTTAAACAAAAATACAATTAGTAAAATTAGGACGAAGTACTTGAGTTGATGAGACTAAAGTAGAAGTTAAATTCCCAATATTTTATGATATTAGTAATATGTAATAGTACAAAATACAGCATTATATGCAAATATGTTTACATTGATCTTTGATGTAATTTTATTCTTAATAGCAAATGAAAAAAGGGAAATTAACTTCTAAAATGTTGTCCCATGTCATTGCTCTTTGGGCAGTTAACTTGTGATTCCCAGGCACCAGAGTAAATGTACAAAACTGTTCCCTTGCAGAGAAAAAAATAAACCTAACACAATCCGGTGTTTCTTCTTTTATCTGAGGAAAACTAAATAGGAAAGAGATAAAAAGCAAATTCATTAGAACATTTTTCTGCTGAGTTTCCTTGTCTTCAACTAGGATTCTAATCCCACTCAAGGTCCTATGGTTTTAGCTATTAACGAGTGTAGGTTTTTCAACATAAAAATCTAACAAAATTGATTTAATTCATAACACTCATTCTTGTGCATGTGTGACAGCAATCGTAATAAATTATACATGACTTTTAATCAGTGACTGACAATCTCAGCTCTGAGAAATTAGCAACAACGACGTTGTTCTAATAGTCATTAAGGAAAAACACTTACAATCTTTGGTTCTCTAAAATTTATCATATAGGGTGAATGAAACAGCACAACATTTGTTTTCACAAGTTGCCATTTTACTATTTTATTTCAGTAGCTTGGCTTTGAGAGAGTAGCTAGTGAGTAATTCCAAAAGCCTTGGAAAATAGAATATTTTAATCACCTATTGGTTCATCTAATTATTATGACAAATTGAGCAACATCTTAATTAAACATAGGCTTAATTATCAGCTGTCGTTTATTTTATATAGCTTTATAAAATGTATGTTATATCCAAAATATTATGTCTTAGCTTACACAACCTATAAAAAGCTTGAAAATATTACAGGTACCTAGGATTGCAAATCATTCTAGTGGAATGAATGGATATAAAGTATTATGTTCAGTTCTTCAGTCAAAAGACAAACAAAAATTTGGAGCGGCAGTGTGTTTCTGTGTGCACGCAGGAAGGCAGATATAATATTAGGAAGAGAAGTGTCACTAGGAGGACACTTTACCAGAAACAGAATATAACAAATGGAATTCTATAAAGTGCTGGCTAGTAACAAAATTCTCTCAGATGTTGCATTCACATTTGGCAACTCTTAACTTTTTACAATAGAGAGATCTTTAAAGATAGAGTGCCTATTTCAACACTTGGCTCATGAGAAGGTTAAATAAAAGAACAATGGAGATTGTAGTCTTAAAATAAAAAATGTGCACTTTGTAAACAGATATAAAATGTAAAATTCTGTGTTCTTGAGGATAGATACTAGCCAAATAGCCCCCTCAGTACTCAAATAGTTATTCTTCAATATTCTTTTTCAGGCATTGAAAGGTTTAACATCGTGCAGGATTTAGTATCCATAACAGTCAGATGCAGTGTGAACACACACAGCAAATCCCTTGTCTGGTCTGTGACATTGAGATTGAATAGACGGGTAATTGAACCAGATGACCTACATCCGGGCTGCTCTCAGTCCTTCAAGTCTTTATAATACTAAGTCTGCTCAGAAAGCAGGTATAGGAGAAAATGGGAGAAATGTAGCCTTGTAAACACTTTGCAATGCTTATGGGCATTAAGGAGGAATTTGCAAGAGAGATCGAGGATAGATTTCTACGTGTATAGAACATTCACATACATAGATTAATAACTACAAACTCAATGGAATAAGTAGCCAAAGGCTGTGACTTGGATAAGAGGAGGAAGTTTCCATGTGGAAAGACAATTGTATTTAGAAGAGGAAGGAGAAATAAGCACGAGCGATCACAGAGACAGGAAGGGAGTGTATGCAAAACATCAAAGGAAGAAAGTGCCGAGGCTGATCTGAACATCAGAAACCAGTATGACAAGGACGCTGGAGGATAAAGACCGAGAAAAGCCCACTGGGTTCACCTACATGGCAGTCATTGTTTGTCCCTTGTGGAAGCATATTCAGAGTCATAAGTAAAGGAAAGACAAACGTTCCAAGGTATTCCGAAGTGTCTGTTGAAAAAAAAAGAAACAGAGACAGGAAGTATACACACATTTTAAAAATGTAACTGCAGGGTGGTAGGATGGTAGCTCACGGGATAGCAATAATCATCGTGCTAAGGAACAGATATGAGCTTTCTGTCAGAGAAAAGAGTAGCCACTGCAGAGAAAGAATTAAAAGTGCTTTTGCAAAAAATTAGCTCATGTGGCTATTTCTTGAAAGGAATATGATTTGGACAGAAAAACCAAATCAGAAAATAGTAAGTTGTTGGAGCCGCATGAAGGTAGCGGGCAGGA
>CAUYON010113644.1:0-32006 GCA_963573935.1 Arctocebus calabarensis
CAGGGCAGGATGGGGGGTACGGGCATGGGATCAGAGTAGGATGTGAGCATGGGCAGGGGGTCAGGGCAGGATGGGGGCATGGGCAGGATGGGGGCATGGGCAGGGGGGTCAGGGAGGGAGGGGGGTACGGGCATGGGATCAGAGTAGGATGTGAGCACGGGCAGGGGGTCAGGGCAGGATGGGGGGCATGGGTTGGGGATCAGGGCAGGATGGGGGATACAGGCAGGGGATCAGAGCAGGATGGGGGCATGGGCAGGGAGTCAGGGCAGGATGAGGGACATGGGCAGGGGATGAGGGTGGGATGGGATCATGGGCAGGGCATCAGGGCAGGATGGGGGCACAGGCAGAAGGTCAGGGTGGGGTGGGGGAGCATTGACTGGAAACTCTAGAGTTAGCCCCTTGCAAAGGAGGCCTGCCTGCTCTACCTGCCAGTGTGCCAGGCAAGGATGGAACTAAGCAGTTACTAAATAGGGCACAGGTGCCTGATACTGTGCTCCCCATGCCCCCGCCAGCTAATCCAAGCCGGCAAGGGAGAGGCCCTGCGGATCCGTGCCATCCTGCGCTCCCTTGTGCCCTTGGAGGACCTCGTGGGCATCATCAGCCTCCCACTGCAGATCCCTACCCTGGGCAAAGGTATGGAGGGGGTAGGGCTTGGTAAGGGAGCAATGCTGGGGATGGGGCCCCTTGTGTCCTCAGGGCATCCCTGATTCCTACCTTCTCTATCTATAGATGGGGCTCTTGTACAGCCAAAGATGTCGGCATCCTTCGTGCCAGACCACAAGGCGTCCATGGTGCTCTTCCTGGATCGGGTGTATGGCATCGAGAATCAGGACTTCCTGCTCCATTTGCTGGACGTGGGGTTCCTGCCTGACATGAGGGCAGCTGCCTCTCTGGACACGGTGAGCAGCTCTGCCCAGCCTGGCTATGCCCTGCCTCCACAGAGGGACACAAGATGGGTCATGGTCCAGCCGCAGCACTGTTGTTTTCCCGGGATATCCATACATACCATAATCCCCATCACACCACCGAGATGGAATACAAAAACAGAGAAAATCTCTCTGAGTTCTGGCAGAGCATGGCCAGGAGTCTCCAACACCTCCAGGTATATGATTTCATCATTCTCAGTGATGGTACAAGAACAGGGATAACAGAAGGTGACAGGCCAACGAAGATGAGGACTGAGAAGTGACCACTGGTTAAGCAAAGTTGAGGTCACTAGTAACCTTGACAAGCTGCTTCAGCAAGGTGACAGGCAAAAGCCTTATAGGAGAGGGCTTAACAGAGCCTGGGACCAAGGCACTGCAGGCAGCGAATGTGGACAATATCTTTACACAAATTGCTGGCTGGGGAGGAAGAGGATGGGGTGATGGCTGCATGGGTCTAGAGAAGGCTCTTCCTAATATGGAAGAAATAACTGCTGGTCTTTACCTGGGAAGAGGAACATGGGAACTTGAGTCTGATCCAGCACTTTATAGGAAATACAGGAGGCAGAGGAAAAAGTTTATTGACACCACAAGGAAGGAACCAGACAATGCCAAAATATAAGGAGTTCCACTGGACAAATGACCCTGTTTCTCTAGAAAATAAATAGTTTTACAAAGGAGAGGAAAAGGAACAGTTATAGGTAAAAAGATGTCTGGGCATGGTGGCTTATGCCTGTAATCTTAGCACTTTGGGAGGCCAAGTCAGGAGGATTGCTTGGGGCCAGAAGTTTGAGATCAGCCTGGGCAACATAGCAAGACCTTGTCACCTTGTCTCTACAAAAACTAAAAAAAAAGAAAACAAAAACAAAAATCAGCTGAGCACAGTATCTTACACCTGTAGTACTAGCTACACGGGAGGCTGAGTAGGATTGCTTGAACCCAGGAGTCTGAGGTTATAGTGATCTATAACAATGACATAGCATTCTAGCCTGGGCCACAGAGTGAGACTCTGTCTCATTTAAAAAAAGGGGGGAGGGCAGTGTCTGTGGCTCATCGAGTAGGGCGCCAGCCCCACATACAAAAGGTGGCAGGTTCAAACCCGGCCTCAGCCGAACTGCAAAACAGAAAAATAGCCCGGTGTTGTGGCGGGCACCTGTAGTCCCAGCTACTCGGGAGGCTGAGGCAAGAGAATCGCCTAAGCCCAGGAGTTGGAGGTTGCTGTGGGCTGTGTGATGCCACGGCACTCCACTGAGGGCAATAAAGTGAGACTCTGTCTCTACCAAAAAAAAAAAAAAATGCTAAAAGACCTGTCAGCCAAGTGCAATGTGTAGAACTTCCTGAGGTCCTGAGCAAGCAATCCTAGCTAAATGCAAAATAACTTTTGAGAGAATTGGAGACAGCTGATCATCAATATCGAGAATAAGAGATTGTTAATTCTATAATATCAGGTGTGGTAACAGCCAGGTCTGTTCACCGAGAACCACTCATCTGAACAGAGTTGCATATTTAAGTATCTATGGGTAGGCTCGGTGCCTGTGGCTTAACGGGCTAAGGCGCCAGCCACGTACACCTGAGCGGGTTCGAATCCAGCCCGAGCCCGCCAAACAACAATGACGGCCGCAACCAAAAAATGGCCGGGCGCCTGTAGTCCCAGCTACTTGGGAGGTGGAGGCAGGAGACTCGCTTGAGCCCAGGAATTGGAGGTTGCTATGAGCTATGATGCCACAGCACTCTATCCAGGGTGACAGCTTGAGGCTCTGTCTCAAAAAAAAAAAAAAAAAGTATGGGTAAAATGACATATGATGGGGACATGCACGAAAATATTACAGGAACAAAGAAGAGGGTCAGAGAGGAAATAAGTGTGCAGAAAGCCGTTATCTGCAGAACAGCTGAATCTGGGTAATGGTGGTTCATTAACATGGTTTCTGAACTTTGGTTTATGTTTGAAATTTTTCATAGTTCAAAGTAATAAGAGGAGTGGGGACAGGCAGAGGCTTGGAGAAGCAGCTTTTGGGGGAATAATCAGAAGCTTGGGCCCTTCAGCCTAGGGGTGGACAATGGGCCTGATGTCCCCAACCTGCCCTCCAGGCCACTTTCAGCACCACAGAGATGGCTCTGGCGCTGAACCGCTACCTGTGCCTGGCGGTGCTGCCGCTCATCACCAAGTGTGCACCGCTCTTTGCGGGAACCGAGCATCGTGCCATCATGGTGGACTCCATGCTGCACACTGTGTACCGCCTGTCCCGCGGCCGCTCGCTCACCAAAGCGCAGCGCGACGTCATCGAGGACTGCCTGATGGCGCTCTGCAGGTGGGCAAGGGGGACTTCAGGGGCGCGGGCGGTCGTGGGGCTGCCCGGGCTTCCAGGTGAGATGCTACAGCCCCGTGCTGGTTCCCGCAGGTACATCCGCCCGTCCATGCTGCAGCACCTGCTGCGGCGTCTGGTGTTTGATGTGCCCATCCTTAATGAGTTTGCCAAGATGCCGCTCAAGGTGAGGGCCAATCCCGCTTTAGTAGGCTTATTCCCATGCCTCATCCATTGGTCTGCTATAGACTAGGGGGCTCACCTCTATTGGCATTCTCCTCCCAGTTTGCAAGTGAGGGCAGCCTCCTGCTGGAAAAACTTTTAGCATCCTTATTTGAATTACTAGGATTCCCAAGACTTCCACTCTACTTCACTGGTGTCTCTAGCATTTCCTAATTAGCATTTAATTTGTCTAACACTGAGCCAGCCCCTGCTTAATTAGCACACATTTGCATGGGACATACCATTTTCCCTAATTAACATGTTTATTCACATGCCCAGACTACCAGCCTTGCACTATTCAAATGAGTGCCTTTATTTGAATAAACAGTATCACAGCTATTCTGAATATTTGCACACTGTTGCTCCTACTTCTTCATTTGCATGCTAGTTTGCATAAAGGGATACCCCCCAACTCAGATTATTTTGCATAATACATCTAATCAGCCCTATTGCAAATTTGCATATTGGGTGGCAGTGGGCTCTTCCCAATTACCATATATTTGCATGTAGTGCTACTTGTGTTTCTATTTGGCATGTTAATTTGCGAAAGTACAGATCGCTCCATCCATACCCCTATTTGCACACTACCCTACCCATGGATTAATATTAGCATGCTTATTTGTTTAAAATAATATCAGACAAATCCAGCTCTACTCTATTGCTTATATTGATGCTAAATTAGAATGCTAAATTTGCATAATAAACTGTCTGAGACCACTTCTCAATACATATGCCATTCTCACCCTTATTAGCATATTATTTGCATAATTCATACATCCTTCATAATTTAAAAGCACTGGCACCCTTGGCCCTCCCTGTCCCTTCATGTGCCTACAGTCTACTTGCGCCCTCTCATTCATGTGTCCCCCCTCTTGCTCCCACCCAGCTCCTCACCAACCACTATGAGCGCTGTTGGAAGTACTACTGCCTCCCCACAGGCTGGGCCAACTTCGGGGTCACCTCAGAAGAAGAGCTGCACCTCACCCGTAAACTCTTCTGGGGCATCTTTGACTCTCTGGCCCATAAGGTCTGGACATCCAGGAGCTCCAAAAGCGGCCTTTGTGGAGGGCTTGGGGCCTAAAGTTGGGGACCCAGAATGAAATCCCCACATTTGGGGGATTCAAGAGGGAGGTAGTTTTGCAGTTTTGGGTCTAGGAGAATCTCTAGATTGAGGTTTCAGGTTGGATATTACAGAAGAAGGGATGGGCCTCTAGCTCGGAGGCTTGGAGAAGGGCAATATGGGAGTGATTTGAGGGTGCAGTTGGGTCTGAGGTTTCGATTTCAGGGAGAGGGACTATAATTCATGTTTGGGGGCTCAGGGAGGAGGGCTGATGATTGAAGCATGTGAGTTGAGGTCTCAGGGCTCCAGGGTTTGAAGCCTCAGTGAGGCCTGCAGTGACCTCCTACCCCCCCCCCCCACTGGCTTCCCCAGAAGTACGACCCGGAGTTGTACCGCATGGCCATGCCTTGTCTGTGTGCCATCGCTGGGGCACTGCCCCCTGACTACGTGGATGCCTCATACTCATCCAAGGCAGAGAAAAAAGCCACGGTGGATGCTGAAGGCAACTTCGATCCCCGGCCTGTGGAGACCCTCAAGTGAGGCCAGGGACAGGAGGGGCTGAGGCTTGGGGGCTACAAGAAGGAGAGAAAGGTCTCAGGGGTTAGGAGGCGCCTCGGCAGCATCCTCTGACCCCACCCTCATCTCCATCCCCCAACAGTGTGATCATCCCAGAGAAGTTGGACTCTTTCATTAACAAATTTGCAGAGTACACGCATGAGAAGTGGGCCTTTGACAAGGTTGGCATCAGAGACCTCCTTTCCCAAAAGCTCTCAAGAACCCAGCTTCCCACCCCCAGCCATCCCTGGGATCCCCAGGTTTCTCTGGAGCCTTCAGCTCCCCCAGCCTCCCCCTCTGAGTCCACCAGCCTGCCGCCTACCCCTCACTATGCCTTTCCACCTTTAGATCCAGAACAACTGGTCCTATGGGGAGAATGTAGATGAGGAACTGAAGACCCACCCCATGCTGAGGCCCTACAAGACCTTTTCAGAGAAGGTGACCAAGCCTTGGGGTGTTGGGGCCAAAATAAAGCCTCAAATTTGGGGGTTCAGGGAGGAGTGAGACCCTTGACAGGTTTATGTCTAGGTGGATCTGTGGGCTAGGACTCCCCTCTGTGGACTTTGCCCTTTTTCAAAGTTGGTTGTCTCTCCTAGTGTTATTTCTACTAGAAAGATCAGAGAGTGGGTTTGATGCCTATATGGAAACTTTATGGTAACTTCTCTGGGACCCATGTGTAACATGGGTAATCAAAGTTTCCTTGGGAGGCCCTATTACAGAGCAAGTAAGAGACCTGTGTTCAAATCCAGATGGGCCACCTCCTAGCCATGTGGTGTGGCCAGGGTTTCCCTTCTTGGGAGGTGGAAACCAGTGAGGCTGAGGGGGGTGCTCCTTCCTCTGCCCCCCTTTCACCTCATCCATCAACACCCCACTGTCCTGTCCACCCCAGGACAAAGAGATTTACCGCTGGCCCATCAAGGAGTCCTTGAAGGCCATGATTGCCTGGGAATGGACGATAGAGAAGGCCAGGGAGGGTGAAGAGGAGAAGACGGAGAAGAAGAAAACGCGGAAGATATCACAAAGTGCCCAGGTGAAGGGGAGGCCTGGGCAGAGGCGGGGTCACCATGGGGGCGGAGCAGGGCCAGAAGAGGGAGGGGCCAAAGGGAGGGGAGAGGGGCTAACGGAAGGAGGTGGGGTCAGAAGGGGTTGAGGCCAGAAGAGGAGTGCAAAAGTCTAAGAGATCTGGGAGACGAGCGGGCATGGGTCTGAAGAACTGCAAAGGGCAGAGGAGAGAAGAGGCGGAGGTTTGGGAACAGGGCCTGAAGGAGAGAACACAGAGGAGGGTCGCGAACCTGCCCAAAGAGGAGGGTGGAATGGGCCGCAGAGCCCTAAGGAGGGCTGGCCTGGGTTTTCTGCTAGCCCATCAAGCCCCACCACTTCCCGCTCGTCTTCCCAGACCTACGATGCGAGAGAAGGCTACAACCCCCAGCCCCCCGACCTTAGCGTTGTTGCCCTGTCCCGGGAGCTGCAGGTGAGAGCCCCGATTCCTTTTTAGGGACATGGGGGTGTCTTTGGGGGGCATGCTTTGAATCTGGGCCTTGACACCTTTCATCCACTTCCAGGCTATGGCAGAACAACTGGCAGAAAATTACCACAACACGTGGGGGCGGAAGAAGAAGCAGGAGCTGGAAGCCAAGGGTGAGCCCCATCCCATCTCTGCACGCCCCACCCCTCGCCCCGGTTCCCTAGTCAGAAGGTCCTAGAGTCGTGGCTTCCTCTTGTGACTTTGAACAATTGCCTTCTCACACACACCCCTCCCCTACCAAATGGGTTTCTCCCTCTATAGATTGGGAGTGATAACAGAGTTTACCACCGCAGGGTAGTGATGAGGGTGTGACCAGCAACGGAAAGCAATGTTTCCCTTATTCTTGTCTTCATCTTTATTGCTGTAATTATGCACATGCGCAACCGCAGAAACCTCTTCATTGAGAATGACCTGGGCCTTCCCTAGACCTCTGATTTCTGGTTTTTGGCCTTTGCCTCCGCAGGCGGTGGGACCCACCCACTGCTGGTCCCTTACGACACTCTCACCGCCAAGGAGAAGGCACGAGATCGAGAGAAGGCCCAGGAGCTGATGAAATTTCTGCAGATGAACGGCTACGCGGTCACTAGGCACGCAGGCTGCAGCCCAGCGATGGAGCGGCGGGCGTAACCCGCCGGGCAAAAGCTGGGAGAGGCGGAGCCAGAGAGGGGAGGAGGCAAAGAGGGCGGGGCCTGAGGAGCCAGGGCAGGCTCAGAGTGGAGTGTGGAGCTGGGCTGAGGCAGAATCCGGTAGAGGCTTGACCTGCAGAGGTCGACCCTGACAGGGCGGCGCCTGGGCTGACCCCTCTCTCTACCTTTCCACGTAGAGGCCTTAAGGACATGGAGCTGGACTCATCTTCCATCGAGAAGCGCTTTGCCTTTGGCTTTCTGCAACAGTTGCTGCGCTGGATGGACATTTCCCAGGAGTTCATTGCCCACCTGGGTACGGAGAATTCCCTTCCTGACGCCCGCCTCACCTGCGGACTCACCTAGGAAACCGGTTCATGCATTTCTCCCTCCTCCCCTTCTCTGATATTTATTATAGCCAGGGATACAACAGTCAAAGATCCCTGCCCTCCTGCTACTGCATTCCTGGGTGGATTCAGACAATTAACATCATAAATAACAAGTCATTTAGTATATTTAGTATATTAGGAGGTGGTTAGTGTTATGGGAAGAAGAAAACAATAGAGCCAGATAAGGGGGGTTGGAGGTGTGGAGCTGGCTATAATTTTAAATAGAGTGAGAATGTGACAGACATGGAGGAGGAGAGAGAGGAGCCTGCAGACATCTGGAGGACATCTGTTCCTTCCAGGCAAAGAACTGCAAGTGCAAAGGCCCTGAGAGGTCCCTGGTATGAACATTAAGATGCCCTGTGGCTAAGGCAGAGTGATTGAAGGGGACAGTGAGAGGGAATGAGGCCAGAGGGGTGACAGGGGCAGATCATGCAGGGCTTTTCAGGCCATGATGAGGGCTTTGTCTTTTATGTGGAGCGCAATGGAGCCAGGGTAGGGATGTAATCTGACTCAGGTGTTTGCAGAATCCCTCTGGCTTGACTGGGAGAGGGTCAGGAGAAGAGAAGGGTGAGAACTGGGCTGACTCTGGATCTATTTTGAATGTGGAGGCTTGTTGGGATGCCCCCCAGATGCCTCTTATATACTATTGGAATTACAGCTGGGAGCCCTATAATCCCCTCCAATTTCCCCCAGGGACCCCCAGCATTCCCCTCAAGAGCTACCCCCATGTATCTTCCCGCAAAGCTCGGATGCTGGGCCTCCAAGCTGTGTGTGCACCTCCTTTCTTGGTAATTCCCTCCCCTGTGGTACCTCAGTTTCCTTATTTCTGATGTGGGTCACTTCTCACCATAACCAGCCACAGCTTTCTTACTTGCTAGGTGATCAGTGTTGAGTTATTTCACCTGAGATTCCTCGTCTGCCTGAGGGAGCCTCCAACTGTATAGACCTCCAAATTGGGAGGCTACTGTGCATGGATGACATTTCTCATAGTACCAGGGACAGCAAGTATTTAGTAATTGGAGCCAGTATTATTATCTTAACTATATTATTACTATCGCCATTATTATTAACTGAAATTGATTTCCACTTAAAAATTAATCTGTTTAGGCTCAGCGCCTGTAGCTCAGCAGCTAGGGCACCAGCCACATGTACCAGAACTGGCAGGTTCGAACCTGGAGTAGGCCTGCCAAATGACAATGACAACTGCAGCCAAAAAATAGCTGAGTGTTGTGGCAGGCACCTGTAGGCCAGCTACTTGGGAGGCTGAGGCAAGAGAATTGCATAAGCCCAAGAGTTCAAGGTTGCTGTAAGCTGTGATGCCATGGCACTCTACCGAGGATGGCATAGTAAGACTCTGTCTCAAAAAAAAAAAAATTAATCTGTTTATATTGACTTCTTGTTTCATTTGGTTAATTCATTATTTATTTCAGATTTACTCAGTGCCAAGTATTGAAATTCAGAAAGAAGGTGCGGGGCCTGTGGCTCAACGGGCTAAGGTGCCAGCCACGTACACCTGAGCTGGCAGATTCGAATCCAGCCCAGGCCTGCCAAACAACAATGAGGGCTGCAACCAAAAAATGGCCGGGCGTTGTGGCAGGTGCCTGTAGTCCCAGCTACTTGGGAGGCAGAGGCAGGAGACTCACTTGAGCCCAGGAATTGGAGGTTGCTGTGAGCTGTGATGCTCTATTCAGGGTGACAGCTTGAGGCTCTGTCTAAAAAAAAAAAAAACAAAAAACGAAATTCAGAAAGAAAAGGGCTTGTGATTTTTGAGGAGGGAGATGTTCCATGACTTACCTCATTCTAGTTTGTTCTCCCCATGTCAACTTCAGGAAGGGTTTGATCAAGAAGTTGGGGGGGTGGCAACAAAAGAGTAGGACGCTGGCCCCATATGCTGGAGGTGGCGGGTTCAAACCCAGCTTTGGCCAAAAACGGCAAAAAATACAAAAGATAAAAAGACACTTCCATGGGCACTGCCTGTGGTTCAGTGAGTGGGGTGCCAGCCCCATATACTGAAGGTGGTGGGTTCAAACCCAGCCTCGGCCAAACTGCAAAAAAAAAAAAAGAAGAAGAAGAAAAAGAAGTAGTAGTAGTAGTAGCAGCAGCAGCAGCAGTAGTAGTAGTAGTAGTAGTAGTGGTAGTAGTAGTAGCAGCAGCAGTAGTAGTAGTAGCAGTAGGAGTAGTAGTAGTAGTAGTAGTAGTAGTAGTGGGGGGGGATCAGAAGAAAGGTAAGGGAGAAGGTTTAACTCAAAGTCAACAGAGATGATTTCATACTAGAAACTTTTCTTCCAGCATTTCCTAACTCTTCCCCCATGATCCCTCCCATCACAACACATGGGTTCCCCAGCCTTGAACCCACCATAACCACTATTTGCCCTCTCCCTCAGAGGCTGTGGTCAGCAGTGGACGAGTGGAAAAGTCCCCACATGAACAGGAGATTAAATTCTTCGCCAAGGTGAGAGGTGGGCTCAGAAGCCAGAGGCGTCTGGGGACTGGGGGGCTCTCCCCACCCCTCAGCCAGTCTCTTTCTATCCTCCCCCCAATCTCCAGATCCTGCTCCCTTTGATCAACCAGTACTTCACCAACCACTGCCTCTATTTCCTGTCCACACCAGCCAAAGTGCTGGGCAGTGGTGGCCATGCCTCCAACAAGGAGAAGGAAATGATCACCAGGTAGGCCACCTGTGACCTCTGACCCAGCCCCCAGCCTTATAGGATTGTAAGCCTGGACCCTTTACTCCTAGCACTGGCACTTAGAGGCTGTGAACTGGGTGCTGGGCCCTGACCACTTTACCTGCAGAGGCGATTGAAGGGCTAGGGTGCCCGGTCATCATGATTTGCCTGAGACTGAGGAGTTTCCCAGGATGTGGGGCTCTTAGACAAACTGGGACAAGTTGGTCCCCTGTCAGAAAGGCTGATACCTCCCGCCCCGAGCATCCCAGTTAGTGTCTGCGACTGTCCTGCTTGCCCATCTCTCTGCCCCCTGCCCATCCCATTTGTTCTGTCTTCTGCCCCTCTCTCCCCATCCTCTCTGTCCCTATCACTAACTGGGGCACCACTGTCCTTGTCCCCTGGGCCTCTTCACTCCCTGCTCCCCCGTCCTTGGCGCCCTTCTCTTTCCTCAGCCTCTTCTGCAAACTTGCTGCTCTTGTCCGCCACCGAGTCTCTCTCTTTGGTAAGTGGCCCTGCTCCCCCAGCCTTCCTCTCGAGTCCGCTCTTTTCTTCATCGCCAGCGCCACCCTAAAGAGATATTTCCCAGTTTCTGTCTTAATGTGAACAACCTTCATTGTGTTTTTCCTCTGGACCCAGACATGGACTGGGTGATCCTGGGAACAGGGCAGTAACTGCCATGCCTGGACCCTTCCCTCATGGAGCTCCCAGGCCAGTGGGAAAAACAGACCCTTCCCTAGATAGAGACATCCCAGAAGGGGCTGAGCTGGGGTGAGGAAGTTCAGAGGGCTGTGGAGGCCCAGGCAGGGGTGGGGTCGGGGAGAGACGGGTTGGGTGGATATAGAGAAAGATGCTGTCCTCATAGCCTTTGTTTCCCCTGGACTGTCTTCTTCCCCAGGAACGGATGCCCCGGCTGTGGTCAACTGTCTTCATATCCTGGCACGCTCCCTGGATGCCAGGTAGGGCCATGGAGCGTGGCCCCTGCCCCAGCCCCTGCTCTCCTAGACTCTCTGCAACACGGAATCGCAGATTCTAGAACTGGGGTTCCTCCACCTCCCTCCCAGGACGGTGATGAAGTCAGGTCCTGAGATCGTGAAGGCTGGCCTCCGCTCCTTCTTCGAGAGTGCCTCAGAGGACATCGAGAAGATGGTAGAGAACCTGCGGCTGGGCAAGGTGTCACAGGCGCGCACCCAGGTGAAGGGTGTGGGCCAGAACCTCACCTACACCACTGTGGCACTGCTGCCAGTCCTCACCACACTCTTCCAGCACATCGCCCAGCACCAGTTTGGAGATGACGTCATCCGTAAGGGCCCCTGACCCTGCGGGCAGGAGGCAGGGCGGTGGAGGGCAGGGGCATCAACTTGGCCTACACCACCCATCCTGTCCCAG
This sequence comes from Arctocebus calabarensis, assembly GCA_963573935.1. NCBI lineage: Eukaryota > Metazoa > Chordata > Mammalia > Primates > Lorisidae > Arctocebus > Arctocebus calabarensis. The sequence continues at coordinate 11,656 of CAUYON010113644.1, forward strand.
TGCCTGAGAAAGCCCCCAGGTGTTTGTGTGTGCAGATTTCTTGTTGTAAGCGATGCACACAGTCAGCAAATTGGGAGGTGAGAGAATGAGTTAAAGGTCCGGCATGGTGGCTCATGCCTGTAATCCTAGCACTCTGGAAGGCCAAGGAACACTCAGGAGTTCGAGACCAGCCTGACCAAGAGCAAGACCCCATCTGTAGTAAAAATAGAGAAGTTAGCTGGGCATTGTGGCACCTGTAGTCCCAGCTACTTGGGAGGCTGAGGCAAGAGGATCTCTTAAGCCCAGGAGTTTGAGGTTGCTGTGAGCTATGACATCACAGCACTCTACCCAGGGTGAAAAAATGAGACTGTTTCAAAAAGAAAAAAAGAGAGAGAGAATGAGTTAATAAGGATATGAGTTCAGCTGCTCTAACAAAAGACCCTCACTCATTGTAGCTTGGGCAAGATTTCCTTCTCATGTAACAGTCTACATCCAACTTTTAAGTGGATACCAGTATCAGAAGCCCAACCTTCCCTCAGATATTATCCCCATGGTCAGGGTAGCTCATTACATCCTCCTTCTAGCTCACAGAAGAGGAGAAAAGGCAAAGAGGAAGGCACTTTAGCAGCCCACATCCCTTCTACTTACAGTCCGTTGGCCCAACTAAACACATGGCCACACCACTGCAGGGAGGCTAGGAAAGTGGCCTTTGTTCTGGGAGTCATGTGTTGAAATAAATATGGGAGGTTTATTACTAAAAAGAAAGAAAGAACACGAAGAAAGTAAGAGCAGATCTGGGGTCAGCTAGGGGTGTCTGCCATGTTTTTCCTACCATCTGGAGTTTGGTACAGCCCGGGATCTTGTCACACAGTGATGACAGTATGTAACACACAGGACTTGTTGAAGAGACACAGGAAACATGAAACACTCAGTGGGGTGCCTGGTGTTGTGAGGAGGCTTCTAAGATGTGGTCTAGACCCTGGTAGAACCCCAGGAGGGGTAGTAGGGGAGAGACTCAGGAGGCCCAGAAGATGGGCCTTGGAAGGGAGGCATTCAGAGTGGTGCCAAGGGCTGTGACCTGGGGACAGTGGGGCCCCCATGAGCTAGTGGAAGAAGCTGCAAGTTGGGTACAGAGGGAGATGCTGAGATGAGTTTGCAACACCCAGGGGAAGGTGTCAGGGCTGGACTGATAGGGCTGGTGGGCTGTGGGGACTGAGGGATTGTGGAGCTTGGAGCTGTGTCTGAACTCACTGTTTATTTGACACTAGAATCTTTTGATAAAAGTAAGAAAGTAGAGCTTGAATAGGGTTCTTCCCCTGTCTAATTTTTAATTTTGAAAAGTTAAAAATGTACAGAAAAGTCAAAAGAAGAGAATTAAGAATTTGCCCTATCTGCTTCGGGGAAAGTATTTACACATTTCTTTTTGTTGTTGAGCTTTTGAGTGTACATTGCTGGCACTGGGACACCTCATCCCTTAGTGTTCAGCCTGCATCTTCTAGAACATTATCTCATGGAACCACAAAATCATTATCACACAGAACCTGACCATATTTAACTTGCAAAATGTCTTTGATTTCTTTCTTTTTTTTTTTTCCAAGACAGAGTCTCACTATGTTGCCCTCGATAGAGCGCTGTGGTATCACAGCTCACAGCAACCTCAAACTCTTGGGCTTAAGTGATTCTCTTGCCTCAGCCTCCCAAGTAGCTGGGACTACAGGCGTCCACCACCATGCCTGGTTATTTTGTTTGTTTGTTTGTTTTTGATTGTAGTTGTCATTGTTGTTCGGCTGGCCAGGGCTGAGTTTGAACCCACGAACCTTGGTGTATGTGGATGGCACCATAACCACTGTGCTACAGGCACCAAGCCATGTCTTTGATTTTTTTTTAAAACCTTCAGAATCCAGTCAATTTTTCTCCCACTGCATTTGGTCTCTGTAAGTCTCTTTGATCTAGAGTCAGCCCAGGCCCTCTTTTTTTTTTTTTTGTAGAGACAGGAGTCTCACTTTATCCCCCTCAGTAGAGTCCTGTGGCATCACACAGCTCACAGCAACCTCCAACTCCTGGGCTTAGGTGATTTCTCTCGCCTCAGCCTCCTGAGTAGCTGAGATTACAGGCGCCTGCCACAACACCCAGCTATTTTTCTGTTTTGCAGTTCGGCCTTGGGTTTGAACCTGCCACCTTCGGTATATGGGGCGGCGCCCTACTCCATGAGCCACAGGCACCTCCCAGCCCAGGCCCTCTTTTTGCCTCACGGCATTGGTGAAGTCCCTGAGGCTTTTAACTTGACCTTCTGGGAGGTATATGGACAACCTGAAATTGTTGGTATGGCAGGTTTGTTTGCATTTTCCCAGAGAAAGTGCCCATGGCTTTCATCAAAGACCCATGACTCCTCTCCAGGGAAAAAGCAACCAGCCTTTACTGAGTGTCTGCTGTGTGACCTCTTCACAAATTTACTCACTTGATCCTCATACCTATCTTGTGAGAAAGGCACTGTATTGACACAGAGGGAAACTGAGGCTAAAAGGGAGTTGGTACTTACTCCAATCACAAATCTAGTAAATGGCAGGCTGGCCCTACAGCGGCCTGTTTGGAGAACAAGGAGGTGGGAGAGGACTAGTCTGGTGGGCGTGTCCCAGACCCCCCACCCTCCCTCTTTCTCAGTGGACGATGTCCAGGTCTCTTGCTACCGAACGCTGTGCAGTATTTACTCCTTGGGAACCACCAAGAACGCTTATGTGGAAAAGTAAGGAGAAGGACTCATTGTTTGGGGCAGGGTGGGGGTCCTGGGGCTGGAGGGAAGGGAGGGAGCAGGGGAAGAAGGCGGAGATGATTAGTAACTGGGGAGGTTTTTAAGATCCTCAACCCCTGGCGGGCAGGCTGCGGCAGCTGCAGTTCCTCAAGGCAGCCACGTGAGGGCGTCCGGGGAAGGCCGGCCGCGGAGGTCGGGGCGGGCTGGGAACCAGGCACCTGCTGACCGAGATGCCAGGTTACCTCTGACTGGGTAATAAGTTTGCCCTGCTAGAGGACTCACGGTACCCAGGAGCCACTAGAGGCAATGCCCATGTGACCTCTCCGGAGCCAGGACTACTGATAGAGCAAGCCGACCCTGGGGGATGCAGGGGAGAGGCTGCTTCAACCAGCACGGAAGTCTTTGGGATCTTAGGGTGCGCTGGTGGATGGCAGCTCTGCTCCAAACGGTGGGAGAAGGCATAGCTATGGAGCGTGGGGTTACGGGACCCAGGACCCCGAAAAGGGGAAGGGTGGTGGCTGAGCGCAATCTCTTCTTCCAGGCTGCGACCAGCCCTCGGGGAGTGCCTGGCCCGCCTGGCAGCGGCTATGCCCGTGGCCTTCCTGGAGCCCCAGCTAAACGAGTACAACGCCTGCTCAGTGTACACCACCAAGTCTCCCCGAGAGCGGGCCAGTAAGCGGGGGGTTGGGGGGAATAGTGGACTGGGTCTGGGCTGTGTGGGGCTGATCTATCCCCAGGTAGGGATGCCCTGCACATTTGGGAGTCCCAGAGTTCGCTTGGGCCCTGCTGTGCAGTATGAAGACATTTAAAGACCGTTACATGGGGAGAATTGAGTGGTCAGGGATGCAGTTTGAAACTTTGGGGGTTATTTTAGTGATGGTGACATTTAAGGACAACATCAAGCTTGGGGACAGGACTTTCCAACATTCTTGTGTTTGGAGTGAGGGGTATTTGAGTGTGGGAGGATCGAGGGAAAACATGGATTCATTCATCCATTTAACCATTCATTCAACAAATGAATGAATGGACCTGTCCCAGGCTCCTGGTGTTCAGCAGTGAGCAAAAATCTCTTGAGCACTCAGTCCAGAAGTTAGACAAGGTGTGGATCTCAGGGGAATATAAGCTCCAGGGCAGGAAATTTGTCTTTTTGGTCAACTGTGCTCCCAGCACTCAGGACAGCACCTGGCCCAGCGTCAGTGAGTGATGAGCGTATGCTTTAAGGATTTGGCCGTGGGATTCGGAGAGATAAGACTGGGAGCACAGAAGGGTTTGGAAGGATTTCTCTTGGAATATGCTACATAGTGGGGGATGTGGGAGATTTTAGGAGTAAAGGTTTCTAGGGATGAGATTGGAAATTGGGTAAGATTTTAGGGAGCAGATAGGCTTGGGGATGTGAAGTATTTGGGGGCTACTGAGTTTCAGTGTGAGAGTTGGGACAGGCAGTTGGTAGGAGGGTGAGCTTGCAGGAATAAGGTTTGGGAGACTAGTTTAGGTGGGTGGCAGTCCAGTGATAGCTGATGTGTTGCCAGGGAGGTCAGGGCGCTGTGGTCCAGGACAAGCCCTGACTCCTCCCTGCACCCCAGTCCTGGGGCTCCCCAACAGTGTGGAGGAGATGTGTCCTGACATCCCAGTGCTGGAACGGCTCATGGCAGATATTGGGGGGCTGGCTGAGTCAGGTGCCCGCTACACGGAGATGCCACACGTCATCGAGATCACACTGCCCATGCTGTGCAGTTACTTGCCCCGCTGGTGGGAGCGTGGGCCTGAGGCACCCCCTCCCACTGCTGGTGCCCCCCCACCCTGCACAGCTGTCACCTCTGACCACCTCAACTCCCTGTTGGGGAACATCCTGCGAATCATTGTCAACAACCTGGGCATTGATGAGGCCTCGTGGATGAAGCGACTTGCTGGTGAGTCTGGGGGTCGCTGGGTCTGAGGGGTGGCCAGTGGCTTGAGGTCCTTTGGCCAGATGGTCTGAGAAGGAGATTCAGGGCTCCATGGTCTCTTGGGCATTGGGAAGAGCCAGAGTTTAGGTGTTCTCAGGGTCAGAAACTCAGTGTCATAGGGTCTGGGGCAGATGAGGGGAGGGTCCTGCGAGTCCTCCGGACAGAATTTGGAATTTCTAGAACCTTGAAGAGAGTTATATCAGTGGTTAGGAGTAGAGTCAGAAGCCTGAGTTCCTCATACAGAGGATGAGAGGGCCAAGTGTCAGGGTTCCTGATATGGACAGTTAGAGTTCTAGTTCAGAAGTCAAGAAATGGGTTCCTGCATTGTTGTAATTACTGGTTCAGAAGTTCTATGTCAGCGATCAGGTTTTGGATTAGGGTCAAGTTAGAAATCAGAGCTGGAATCAGAGGCCAAGGTCAAGGTCAGTGGCTACACTAAGAAGCCAGGGGTCAGAATCAGAAATCATAGTGAGGCAAGAGCCTGGGCATGGTCAAGTCTTTCTGGGTTAGAGTAAGATATTAGGGGAAAATTCAGTTCTTGGGAGTCAGAGCTCAGGTGACAGGATGGGGATGCAGTGTTATGTTCAGGGGTTATGTTTAGGATCAGTGTTCAGGAGCTATGTGTGAGGTCAGGGTCAGGCTGAGGTCAAATAATAGCTGCTGAGTCAGAGGTACAGCAGCTGGATCAGAGCTCAGGGATGGGACCCAAGGTGAGAGGTCAGATGCTGGAGCTGGGAGCAGCCAGCCTTGAGCGCCTTCACTGCTGTGCCTTTCAGTGTTTGCCCAGCCTATAGTGAGCCGGGCACGACCTGAGCTCCTACACTCACACTTCATCCCCACCATCGGACGACTGCGTAAGCGGGCAGCAAAGGTGGTGGCAGAGGAGGAGCAGCTGCGTTTGGAGGCCAAGGCCGAAGCTGAGGAGGGCGAGATGCTGGTGCGGGACGAATTCTCAGTGCTCTGCAGGGACCTGTACGCCCTGTATCCACTGCTCATCCGCTATGTGGACAATAACAGGTCAGCACGTGGCCCTAGCCCAGCCCTAATTTGTTGCCACTTCTCCCAGGTCCCATCTGCTCCCTCTTGACCTTCTATCCTCCCCTCTTCATCCCTTCTGGCTGTTGCCTAACCCCAAAAGGGGTACAGCTTGGGTTCCTCACTCACTACACCAAAAGCCAATTGTTACCACAACAGAGATTGCTAAGGAAGAAAGGAATTTGAGTGCAAAAGACATCTGGTGGGAGAAACCATCTCAAATGCATCTCCCTGAGTAGCAAGGGCTTTAGGGTGGGCTGTGGAATGCAGGTCAAGGTGGTGGGGTTTGAAGTCACAAAGTCTTCAGGTGGTCTGATTCAAGAATCAACTGGTTTCTTTCTGAATCACAGTTCTGTATCAAAGAAAGAAAGAAAGGAAGGAAGGAAGGAAGGAAGGAAGGAAGGAAGGAAGGAAGGAAGGAAGGAAGGAAGGGAAGGAAGTTGGACAAGGAAGGAAGGAAGGAAGTTGGACAAGGAAGGAAGGAAGGAAAGAGGTTGGACATGGTGGCTCCCACCTATAATCCTAGCATTCTGGAAGGCTGAGGTGGGTGAACTGATTGAGCTCATGGGTTCGAGACCAGCCTGAGCAAGAGTGAGATCCTGTCTCTACTAAAAATAGAAAAACTACTATTGCACTGTGGTGGGCACCTCCTAGCTACTTGGGAGGCTGAGACAGGAGGATTGCTTGAGCCCAGGAGTTTAAGATTTCTATGAGTGCTCGGCACCCATAGCACAGTGGTGATGGCACTGGTCACATGCACTGAGGCTGGCAGATTCGAACTCGGCATGGGCCAGTTAAACAACAATGACACCTGCAACAAAAAGTAGCCGGGCGTTGTGGTGGGCACCTGTAGTCCCAGCTACTTGGGAGGCTGAGGGAAGAGAATCATGTAAGCCCAAGAATTTGAGTTTGCTGTGAGCTGTGATGTTACGGTACTCTACCGAGGGTGACATAGTGAGACTGTCTCAAAAAAAAAGAAAGAATCAGCTGGTGGTGTTGGGTGTTAAGACCTGTGAGGAGTCTAGTTAAGTCTGGTTGTTAGTTAGGCTTGACTGGTAAAGTCTAAGGCAAAAAGAACTAACTTAGAAAGGGGGTCATTCTGCAAGGCTGGTTACATGGCTTTCACCACATTGGCCCAACAAAAGCCAACCCACTTTTTTTTTTGTTTTTGAGACAGAGCCTCAAGCTGTCACCCTGGAGAGAGTGCTGTGGCATCACAGCTCACAGCAACCTCCAATTCCTGAGCTCGAGTGAGTCTCTTGCCTCCGCCCCCCCAAGTAGCTGGGACTACAGGCGCCCCCCACAACGCCTGGCTATTATTTGGTTGCAGCCGTCATTGTTGTTTGGCGGGCCCGGGCTGGATGTGAACCTGCCGGCTCAGGTATACGTGGCTGGCGCCTTAGCCTGTTGAGCCACAGGCGCCGAGCCAGCCAACCCACTTGTGTTTTCTCCTTCAGCCCACGTGAGGTCTGCAGTGTCAACCCCACATTCCCTCCCCAGCACTGTGTCTTCCAGCATGGGTAGATGGGGTATCTGATGTGTGCAGGGAAGCCTGACAGTCACGGCCTCCTCCAGCACTGAGAAAAGAAAGGAAGAGTCCAGACCTGGTCAGCCTAATTTCCCCAGAAACAGATCTTTAGGTTTTTCTTTCTTTTTTTTTTTGGCAGTTTTGGCCGGGGCTCGGTTTGAACCCACCACCCCTGGTATATGGGGCTGGCGCCCTACCCTTAAGCCACAGGCGCTGCCCCAGAAACAGATCTTTAATAAAAGGACAAGCACAGGTGTCAATCTATTGATAACATTTCCCTAAAATCAGAAGAAGCACTGTTTGTTTATTTAATTAATTTATTTTTATTTTGAGACAGAGTCTCACTCTGTCACCCTGAGTAGAGTTCCATGGCTAATAGGTGTGAGCCACCATGCCCAGTCGATGATAAGCAAATTTGAGGTTTACTAACCAGGGAAAGGAGGGCAGCTGTCAGGCCAGCAGGGTCTGCTGTGCTACGTTGTGAAGAGGGGCTGTCTCTTTGTCATTCCCCTAATGCTAGATAATGAACAGTTTGCCTTTTTAAAATTAATACAACAAGACACCATAAAAGACATGTAAAACCCACTCTTTTGTCTTGGTGGATAACATTCTCTGCAGTTGGATATAGTTTGATTTTTTTTAAAAAACAGACCCAGATGGCTGGGCATTTAGGTTGTTTCTGATTTCTCTGGTACTAACCATGTTGCCTTATTCTTCTTTGCACCTTGGCCGCCATGTTCACAAATGGGCAGTGCCCTAGAGTAGGTTCCTAGGAGTGGCAGTGCTGGATCAAAGGTTATAAACAGATAAATTGTGGAAGATTCATACAATAGATGACTACATGGCAATGAAAGTGAACTAACTGTTGTGATGTGTAACAGTATGAAGGAGTCTTACAAATGTTAGGCAGAATAAAAGAAGCCAGAAAAACAAAAACTAGACTATGTATCATATCACCTATTTTTGTAATACTCAGAACAGATAAAAAAAATAATTTATAGGCTGGGTGCAGTGGCTCTAGCCTGTAATCCCAGCACTCTGGGAGGCCAAGATGGGTGGATTGCTTAAACTCACAAGTTCGAGATGAGCCTGAACAAAAACCAAGATCCCATCTCTACTAATAAAATTAGGAACACTGAGGCAAGAGGATCATTTGAGCCCAAGAGTTGAAGGTTGCTGTAGGCTATGATGCTATGGCACTCTACCACGGTGACAGCTTGAGAACCTTTCTCAAAAAAAAAAAAAAAAAAAATTTATGGTCTAGTTTTAAATGTCAGGATAAGGGTCCTCTTTGAGGAGGAGGAAGGGACAGTGGATGGGAGGGGGTAGGAGGGTACTTCTGCAGACCAAAATGTTCTATTTTTTGATTTGAGTGGTGGTTACATAAGTGTGTTCACTTTGTAATAATTCACCAAACTGACTTTTTTTTTGGAGACAGAGTCTCACTCTGTTGTCTCAGGCTTGAGAGCTATGGCGTCATAGCTCACAGCAAGTTCAAACTCTTGGGCTCCAGTGATCCTCATGCCTCAGCTTCCCAAGTAGCTAGGACTACAGGTGCCTGCCACAATGCCCTGCTAGTTTTTTCTGTTGCAGTAACAGGATCTTACTCTTGCTCAGGCTGATCTTGAATTCCTGAGCTCAAGCGTTCTACCTGCCTCGCCCTCCCAGAGTGCTAGGATTACAGCACACAGCCCAAGTTAACTTTTTAAATATACATGTTATGAAATACATGTATGTATTTTAAATATACATGTTATGAAATACATGTATGTTATATAATATGTATATAGTATATATAGTATGTTTCATATGTATGTATTTCAATTAAGAGGTCAGAGAAAGAAAAAAATGGTTAAAAGGAATAGTCTTTAAAAAATTTAAATGTCAAGCCAGGCACCGTGGCTCACATCTATAATCTTAGCACTTTGGGAGGCCAAGGCAGGTGGATGGCTTGAGCTCAGGAGTTCAAGACCAGCCTGAGCAAGAACAAGATCTTATCTCTACTAAAACTAGGAAAACAAAATTTAAATGTTCATCTGAAAAGCCAAATTACCCTAGAAAACTCTATCCCTTCAATTGGATATCCCCTGGTCCCCTATCCTGTCTCTCTTTGATGTTCCTGTGTGGCCTCTGCCCTGGGGTCTCCACCCCATTCCTCACCAGCCCTTCCCCTGCCCCCAGGGCACAGTGGCTGACGGAGCCCAATCCCAATGCAGAGGAGCTGTTCAGGATGGTGGGTGAAATCTTCATCTACTGGTCCAAGTCCCACGTGAGTGTCCTCCACACTGCCCCTCCTCCCCGAGGCAGAGAACCTGCTGCCCACAGGTGTCCCCTCACCCCGCTATTCCCAACCCTGCCTTCCACACCAGAATTTCAAGCGCGAGGAGCAGAATTTTGTGGTCCAGAATGAAATCAACAACATGTCCTTTCTGACTGCTGACAACAAGAGCAAAATGGCTAAGGTGGGTGCTTGGTTCTGGGAAGAGCACTTTGCAGGGAGGGAGGGAGCACCCTTCAGGGCTTCCTGCCTGGCCCATCCTCACCTGTGAGCCTATCCTGTCTGGGCACGTTCCCTGCAGCCCTCAAAGCAGCCCCCTCTCACCTCATCTCCCTCTTCTCTGTCTCTCTCTCCTCCCTACCCCTCTAACTTCTTCCTTCCTCCCATCTCTCTCTTCTCCAATCCTCTCCGTCCTCCTCCCCACTTCCCCCATCTCCCATTTCTTTCCCACTCTCCCTCTTATCCTGTATCCCCTTTTTCTTCTATCTCCTTCTCTAAACTTCCCTCTTCAGGGGCCTAAAGAACAAACCCACTTACTCCCACCCAAGGTCCCAAGGTCCAAATGTCCAGCTACGGAACACATGGTGGGGCGGGGCAGAGGAGCTGGGTACTGCCAACTTGGAGTTGGGGCTGGGCTTCTCTGCGGGGCTGGGGTAACCCTTCTTGTCTCTGTCTGTGATCCGGTGAAGCAGGCGGGAGATGTACAGGTCAGCCCCATATCTGGGACCTTCCGCATGGCACTCGGTTAATGTTCTCTTCCCTGCTTCCCGCCAACACCCCAGCCTCTGCACCCCACAGAACCCCCCTGTCCCTCCCTATTCCCTACCCCTTGTCCTGGTTCCTAGTCCCCATCCTCCCTCCCTCTCTCCCTCTCCCAACCATCCATTCCCAGCCCAACCCTCAGCTTTTGGCAAAAAAGCATCCTGGGCCGAGGTCGCGGGCAGTGGTGGGAAAGGCACGAGACGCATGGTTGGGGAGGCAGCACTCTTGTTTAAGGCTTGGGCTCTGGAATCAGACAGACTCGGGATAGATTCTTGTGTTGGTAGTTAGCTGTGTGACATATACTCGGGGACTGGTATATGTGCGGCCTTCTGCAGTGCCTGGCACATGGGTCATGCTCGATATTGCCAGCCAGTGTGGATGTGGCTCTGGCCGAAGCTTGTCATCGGGGCTTCTCATTGGCATGACTGGGGTGGCCCTGGCCATGAGTCTGCACCCAAGACTCCAGAACACGGCTGTGGGACTCTGATCCCCGTGTCTCTGCTTCTAGATCTTTCTGGATATCTCTTGCATCTTCTGTCTCCTCATCTCTTGTCCGTCTTAATCTCTCAGTGTCCCTCTCTTTTTTTTCCCAACTTCTCTTGTCTCTGGGACTCTTCGTGGGTCTGCGTCTTTATGTCATTCTTGGGCGCTCAGTCTTGGGATATGAAGTGTGGGGTTGTGCATGCTTGGGGGAGGGGTATGGATTGTACTGGGAGTTCTTATGGGATCCTGGGAGAGGACTGCCAGAGTTTGAGAAAGGCCCAGAATTTGGGAAAATCTGGAAGGGTTTGGGTTAGATATTGGAGTTGGGGACCGGGGGTGGTGGCTCATGCCTGTAAACCTAGCACTCTAGGAGGCCAAGCTGGGTGGATGGCTTGAGCTCAGGAACTTAAGACCAGCCTGATTAAGAGCAAGACCCCATCTAAACTAAAAATAGAAAAAATTAGCTGGACATGTGGCAGGTGCCTATAGTCCCGGCTACTTGGGAGGCTGAGGCAGGAGGATCACTTGAGCCTAAGAGTTTAAGGTTGCTGGGAGCTATGATGCCACAGCACTCTACCCACAGCAACAGAGTGAGACTCTGTCTCAAAAAAAAAAAAAAAAAGGAAAGAAAAGAAATTGAAGCTTGGCATGGTGATGTATGCCTATAGTCTCAGGTACTTGGGAGGCTGAGGTGGGAGGATCACTTGAGCCCAGGGGTTCAAGTCCAGGCTGGGCAACAGTCCAACTTACCCTTCTATTTTTAAATAGAAAGAAATTGGGGATGCAGGGTTGGGTTTGAGGGGGGCTGTGGCCAGGCCTGGGCATCTGAAGTGGAGAATCAGTGAGATCTGGAGTAGAACATGGATATACTCTAAGGTTGGCACTGGGGAGGGGGTTCTGGTACCCAGGTGAGAGTGTGACCAACGGTTGCAGGTTAGGGCTGAGGCATGGGCTTCAGACTTGGGCCGGTGCTGAGCTCTACGTCCCTGCAGTCAGGTGGCTCGGACCAGGAACGCACCAAGAAGAAGCGCCGGGGGGACCGGTATTCTGTGCAGACGTCACTGATCGTGGCTACGCTTAAGAAGATGCTGCCGATTGGCCTGAACATGTGTGCACCCACCGACCAGGACCTCATCACGCTGGCCAAGACCCGCTACGCCCTGGTGCCTGCACAGCCCATCCTGGGAACCTGCCAGGATCCCACCCAGCACCCCACTGAGCCCCCCAGGTCCCTGGGAACCCTCACTTAGGACCCTGCTGAATCCCCCTCCAGAGACCTGAGGGTTACTTGAGCCCTCTGGGATGCCCTGAGCTCTCTGCCAGGCTACTGAAGACCCCACTCAAGATGCTTACAGGGCACTGCAGGCCTTGGGACCCTAACTGGGACCCCAGTGAAACCTCAAACTGCCTCTAAGACCCATGTGACCCTAATGAGCTCTGCAGGACCCCACTGACCCCTCTAGGACTAGGCTGAACCTGCTGAGGCCTGAGAATCCCCCCAAAAGACACCAGGAGACCCCTGAGACTCTCCTGAGCCCTTCAAGACTCCCCAAGTTCCCTTGAGATCCACAGAACCCTCCCCTGTGCCCTCAGGACTGAATATCTGGGTTCCTGCTGAGCCCTCCAGCTCACCTTCCCTTTCCTTCAGGACCCTGCCGACCCCTATCCCTGTGACCCGAGTATTCCTCCCAGATCCTAAAAGCCGCTTCTGAAGAGCTCACCCAAACCTCTGAGGGCTCAGGCATCCTGGGGACCAACTGACCCTGCCCCAAGAACTCCTTAAGCCCTCTGGGACCCCAAGGAAGCCTCCTAGGGCTGCACCTACCCTTTGTATGGGAGAGCAAGGACAATCCCCCCAATTCTGTTCAGCCTCAGGGACCCCAAGGAACCTTGTAGGATTCTGCCCCAAGACTTCTACAACCATCCCCCTTGCTAGACACCCTGACAACCTGCTAACAAGCCTGGGGCCCTAAAGACCCCTGCCTTCTCTCCTGGTATCACAAGGACCCCTTTCCTGGAATTCCAAAGGCCCTTTTTCCTCAGGACTTCAAGCTTTTCCTAGGACCTACTGACTCCTCCTCAGACCCCAAAGAGCTCTCCAGAGCCCTGCTGACCCCTCACCCTGGTCCTTGAGGGTCCTTCTCCTGAGACACTAAGGATCCCCCACCCTGCTGACCCCTACATCCCCAGCCCATGAGTAATGGGGACTTGTTTGACCTACCAGGTCTCCTGTGACCTCTGCTGATCTCGCTGTCTCCATAACCCCTTATTCCTCCTGTTTCCAACTCTGACCCTCCCCTGGACTGAATAATCCCTTTTTGGGCCATATTTGACCTTTGATGACACCTCTTGTCATCCCATATTCCTCTCAGACCCCATGAGGCCCCTCAAGGCTGGCTTTCCAATGTGCCTTTGTGGCCCCTCTGGTTCCCTCTAGGACACCTCTCTGACCACTGTCAACCTTTGAGTTCCCTCTAGGACACCTCTCTGACCACTGTCAACCTTTGAGTTCCTTCAGTTCCCCTTGGGTCTACCCCCACAAAAACCTCTCACCAGGTTCCAGAGTGGCAGGCCTAGAAGAGAAAGGGTGTGGGCCAAGGACGAGGCTGGGACCTCCAGGGTGACCCAGCCTGGCCATGTCTCCCCAGAAAGACACAGATGAGGAGGTGCGGGAGTTTCTGCAAAACAACCTTCACCTTCAGGGAAAGGTAAGAATAGTAACAATGATAGCAACAATAGCTGATGTCTGGGCACTTACCAAGTACCAGGCACCAAAGAAGAACCTTCACATGCGCTTGCCCCATCAATCCTAACAATATTGAAAGGGGGGCAGGGACCCTTAGAAAGGGACCCTCAGCTGGCACGGTGGCTCATGCCTGTAATCCTAACACTTTGGGAGGCTGAGGCGGATGGATCACTTGAACGCGGCAGTTTGAGACCACCCTGAGCAAGAGCGGGACCCCGTCTCTACTACAAATAGAGAAACTAGCAGGTGGGGTAGTGGACGCCTGTCGTCCCAGCTACTCAGGGAAGCTGAGCCAAGAGGGTCACTTGAGCTCAGGAGTTTGAGGTGGCTGTGGCACTCTACCAGGGTGACAGAGGGAGACTGTCTCAAAAAAAAAAAAAAAAAAAAAGGGAAAGGGACCCTCAGAGAAGCTGAGAAGGCAAGGGTGGACCAGAGAGATGCCCTCACGCCAGCCTTCCCTCCTGCCTGCCTCCCTCAGGTGGAAGGCTCCCCGTCTCTTCGCTGGCAGATGGCCCTGTACCGGGGCGTCCCGGGCCGCGAGGAGGACACCGACAACCCGGAGAAAATCGTGCGCAGAGTCCAGGAAGTGTCTGCGGTGCTCTACCACCTGGACCAGGTGCTGAGGCTTCTGACCTCTTCTGACCGCTGAGCCACCAAAGATGGGCCTCTGGGCGGGGCCTGGAGCTGGCCTGGAGTCTGTGGGCGGGGCCTGGAGCTGGCCTAGAGTCTATGGGCGGGGCCCTCCGGGAAAGATTAAGTTTAGGGGCGGGGCAGGAGGTGGAACCCCGGATCTGAGGGAAAAACTTTCTGCTTAATTTGGTAGCTAGGGACAGAATTTTGGATCTGGGGGTGAGGGCTAGTGGAGACTCCTTGAGTTTGTGGGCAGGGCCTTGGATGAACCTTGGAATTGGGGCAGGACCTGGGTAGTGGACAGTGCCTGGGATGGAAATTTAGGTCTGCGGACAGAGCCAGAACCGTGACTCGGTGGAGCTGAAGTGCTCCTTCTGCCATGCGAGTCGCCTCTGATTATGGGCACAGATGGGCATTTTCACCCAGGACTGGGAAGCAGGCTAGAGGCAGGGTCCGGGGACCTGACAAACCGCTCCCATCCCCCAGACTGAGCACCCTTACAAATCCAAGAAGGCCGTGTGGCACAAGCTTTTGTCTAAGCAGCGACGACGGGCAGTTGTGGCCTGTTTCCGGATGACGCCGCTGTACAACCTGCCCACGTAAGGCCCCCAGGGAGAAGGAGCTTGAAGAGCCATGGGGGTAGGGTACGTGGGGGGTCCAGAGGATGAAGTGCTGACAGCATAGGGTCTTGAGGGTGGCAGATGCATGAAAGGTCAAGAGGCACGGACCACGAGACATTTCAGTGACTCCAGCCCTTTCCCTGCAGGCACCGGGCGTGTAACATGCTCCTGGAGAGCTATAAGGCCGTATGGATCCTGACTGAAGACCACAGTTTTGAGGACCGCATGATAGATGACCTTTCAGTGAGCCGGGCCACCAGGGAATGTGGGGGCAGGGTTGGATATGGCTTGGCTCCAAGACCACCCTTTGCATACCTCCAAGCCTTCCACTTTGAGGGATATAGAAATGGGAGCCCCTAGCCAAGCGCAGTGACTTGTGTCTATAATCCCAGATACTCCAGAGGCTGAGACAGGGTTACTTGAGACCAGGAGTCGGAGAGCAGCCTGGGCAACATAGTGAGACCTCATCTCAAAAAAAAAAAAAAAAAAAAGAGGCTGGGAGCAGTGGCTCACACCTGTAATCCTAGCACAGGTGGCCAAGGCAGGTGGATTGCTTGAGTTCAGGTGTTCGAAACCAACCTAAGCAAGAGTGAGACCCCATCTCTACTAAAATTAGGAAAATTAGCCATAAATTGTGGTGGGCACCTGTAGTCTCAGCTACTTAGGAAGGTGAGGCATGAGGATCACTTGAGCCCAAGAGTTTGAGGTTGCTGTGAGCTACGACACCACGGCACCATACCCAGGGCAATAGAGTGAGACTTTCTGAAAAGAAAAGAAAAGAAAGAAAGGAGGGAGGGAGGAGAAGAAAGAAAGAGAGAAAGAACGAAAGAAAGGAAAGAAAGAAAAGAAAAGAAAAAGACCCAAGGTACAGTGCAGGATGTAGAAAAAGTTCCCACCCAGCAGTTTATGGGGAAAGATAGGAAAGAACTCTAGAAACCCCCTCCCCAGCTCCTCCCTCCCCTCAGAAAGCTGGAGAGCAGGAAGAAGAGGAAGAAGAAGTGGAGGAGAAGAAGCCAGACCCCTTGCACCAGCTGGTCCTACACTTCAGCCGCACTGCCCTGACCGAAAAGAGGTGAGAACCCTCCCCAGGGCCTCAGAAATGTCCCCAGGGTCCTAGGAAAGGGACTCAGTACCCCACAACCAATCCCAGCAAACTCCCTATACCTCAAGAGAGGCCTTCTGGGTTCTGGGGGAGCCCCACAGCTGATCTTTAAAAGTCACTTTAGGCTCGGCGCCTGTGACTCAACCGGCTAAGGCTCCAGCCACATACACCTGAGCTGGCGGGTTCGAATCCAGCCCAGGCCCGCCAAACAATGACGGCTGCAACCAAAAAATGGCCAGGCATTGTGGCAGGTACCTGTAGTCCCAGCTACTTGGGAGGTGGAGGCAGGAGACTCACTTGAGCCCAGGAATTGGAGGTTGCTGTGAGCTGTGATGCCACAGCACTTTATCCAGGGTGACAGCTGGAGGCTCTGTCTCAAAAAAAAAAAATAAAAGTCACTCTACTAGAGCAGGCAAGGGTGCCTGTTATGTGGACCACACTTCACAGGGCATCTCATCAGAGGGGTTTGTATCACAGGCAATGTTGATAAGCCTTTCCAGAAGAAAATGTCTTGCTCAGACAAAATTAGTGTGTTATGTTTCCCCGGACACTGTCTCGAGGGACTCAGAATGATATAGCATTAGACATAGCATCGTAGACTTTCCTACAATACAGCCTCCAACAAAACCAGGCTGTCCTGAAGCCCTGGTAATAGAATTGCTTACCTTTATACCAAGAAGGTGGGAAAGCACCAAACCCATGGCGGGTGTGCAGGCCGACGTCGAGGAGTTCATGCCGTGAGACCTAAAGTTCTTATGAGGTTGTCTAAAAAAAAAAAAATGTCAGCAGGGCCTTTGGTGGTTCCATGTGTGCTGAATGTGTTCGTGACAGGATCCAGCGTGCTTCACTTCCTGAGGAGCAGAAAATCATTGTGAAAGTGTTGAAGACACAAACACAGTCAGAAAGCTAAATAAGAAAATGAGGCTTTTTTTGAGTAATAAAAATTAAAAGGCTTTAAAAAAAATCTGTGTTTTAAAACATCTTTCCATATATGACAAATTTCCAACAGATGGAAGTGGTGGGGGGCATTTTTTCTTATCACACAAAGGCTTCATACGGACTAATGGCAGGCTTAGGAGTAAGCAGTATAACAAGGATCCTCCGGCTGCTGCATTTATCACATGCTTGGCGTGTGTCAGGCACCACGCTCCCCACTTGACATAGATATCCTGCCACTTAATCTTCATACCATAAGTTTGATCCTACTTCGACTCTTTTTTCCAGATGAGGAAACAGGCACACGGATTTATTTTTGTCACATAATGTGAAGTCAGGAGCTCTAGAGTCTAGGACTGTGCTGTGGCACAATGGTATTCATTGTCAGGGACCCTGGTCCTTTCTAGCTTTCTTTTTTTGTTTTTGTTTGTTTGCTTTTTGAGACAGAGTCTTATTTGGTCACTCTTGGTAGAGTGCTATGGAGTCTTAGCTCACAGCAACCTCCAACTCTTGGGTTCAAGTGATCCTCTCGCCTCAGCCTCCCAAGAAGCTGGGACTACACACACCCTCCACAACGCCAGGCTATTTTTTTAGATACAGGGTCTCGCTCTGAGTCAGGCTGATCTGGAACCTGTGAACTCAGACAATTTACCCACCTCAGCCTCCCAAGTGAGAGAACTACAGACGTGAGCCACTGCACCTGGCCTATCAGAGTGTTACTCTGTCACCCTGATTAAAGTGCTGTGGTATCATAGCTCACAGCAACCTCAAAATTTGAGCTCAAACAATACTCCTGCCTCAGCCTCCCAAGTAGCTGGGACTACCGGCACCATCCATGACCGCCAGAGCTTTCTGCTCTGCCCTTCTTAGCCTTTGTCTTGTGGTCACAAGATGGATGCTGCACTTCCAGGCATCACAAACACATTCCAGGCAGAAAGAGGGAGAAAGCCCTTCCCCAACTTGCCTCCTTAAGTTCTTTTTACCTAAAAAGGAAAGCTCTCTCCCATGGACTTCCATACATATCTTGTTGGCCAGAATTCCGACATCAGGCCACCAATAGCTGCAAAGGCAACTAGGAAGATGAGTATCCTGTTTTCTATGCTGTGGGAGAGCCATGGCTTTGGAGTTAGACTATCTGAGTTGAATCCCAGAGCAAGCTGTGTGACCTCAGCCAGGAGAGATCTTTGTGCCTCAATTCCCTCATCTGTAAAATAAAGCTTGTAATACACCTACCCAATAGGATTATGGTGAGAATTAATTTGCTAATATATTGAAAGCACTTAGAACAAGGACTAACTGGTGTTAACATAATCACGCTGTAGGCATTGGCCATTATAGAGGGGACCTAAGGAGAAGGTGGTTGATCGTAATTGTTAAGGGAAGCAGCAGGTGGCAAACTGGCCCTGGCAGCTCCAGCCTCCCATCACTCCATGTTAGTATCCCTGGGGGAAAGGGAGCACCTTCACCAACAGCTCCAGCAAAATGCCCAGAATGAACTCTAGAGCACATGCCACCTCTTACCTATTATTGGGGCCAAGCAGATACAAAGTACTCATTGGCTCTGCCTTCCTCACATGCCACCCTAGCAATGAACAGACCACCCCAAATGAGCCACACAACCTGAGCGTGGGGAGGGTTGACTCTCCAAAGGAAACTGGAGGCTATTAAAAGATGGGGTCCTCTCTGCTGGCCTCTGTTGACTCTATCCCTACTGGCTTTCTCAGCAAACTGGACGAGGATTATCTGTATATGGCCTATGCTGACATCATGGCAAAGGTAAGCCTGCCACATCTAGGGGGGATTCCTCCCCAGTGCCTGTCCACTTTAAGGGTGGGGCCAGCATTGGGGTATCTCCTTTGTTCATATCATTCTTTAACTGATGCCCCCTCCCCAGAGCTGCCACTTGGAGGAGGGAGGAGAGAATACCGAGGAGGGTGAAGAAGAGGAGGTGGAGGTTTCCTTTGAGGTAGGTGGCATCAGGAGGTCCTGAGAATGAGGAACCCAGACTTCAGTCATCTCCCATTCATTCAGCAATGGTTAGGGGATACAGCAGCAGTGACCAAGTCAGTTCACTGGGGGACAGACACCTCAGCCAATGAGTGACAGCACAGCGCATTCACTGTGGTGATAGAGCTAAGGCTGTGGGATGGGATGGTGCATGAATGGTGGGCACAGGCAGAGGGGTCGGGACTGAGATAGGGGAATCTTGAGGGATATGCCAGCCTGGGAGAGGGGAAAGAATCAGGGAGGGCTTCTCAGAGGAGGGGATGTCTGAGGCTGCAGGTAGAAAAGAATTGTGCCAAAGTGTAGAAAAAGGGGGTAGGAGGTCAGTGGCTCACTCCTGAACTGATCGCTTAAGCACAGGAGTTCGAGACCAGCCTGAGCAAAAGCCAAAACCTGCCTCTATAAAAAACCAGAAAATCTTGCTGGACATTATGGTGGGTGCCTGTAGTCCCAGCTACTGGGGAGGCTGAGGCAAGAGGATCAATTGAACCCAAGAGTTTGAGGTTGCCATGAGCTATTATGATGCCATGGCACTCAACCTCAGGAAGCAGAATTAGACTCTGTCTCAACAAAAAAGAAAGAAAGAAAGAAAAAGTTATTCCAGATAGAGGGAAGAGAATGTGCAAAGGTCAGGCAGTGAGAAACCCATTCATTCACTTTTTTTAAATTTTTATTTATTTATTTATTTATTATAGAGTATTTATTTATTTATTTATTTACTTTTTTGGCTGGGGCTGGATTTGAACCTGCCACCTCCAATATATGGGACCAGTGTCCTACTTCTTGAGCCACAGGCGCTGCCCAACCCATTCATTCATTAAGGCAGTCAGCAAGTGTTTACTTAAGAGTTTTTGTTTTTTAACATTTTTGTCCTGTTCGGATCTTCTCTGGGATCTGGTGAGGACTTTCTCAGAATCATGTTTTAGGGTTTTGCTTGTAATCCTAGTGTCCCCAGCTACTGGGGAGACTGATGCAGGAGGCTCACTTGAGGCTGGGGATATGGGACCAACCTGGATGATACAGGGAGACCCTGTCTAAAAAAATAAAAATAAAGAGAATCATGGTTTAAAATACAGACAATGAATTCATAGCAGAGGAAATAAGTATGAAATAGTCATCAACATTTTTTTTTTTTTTTTGAGACAGAGCCTTAAGCTGTCACCCTGGGTAGAGTACCATGGCATCACAGCTCACAGCAACCTCCAATTCCTGGGCTCAAGCGAGTCTCCTGCCTCTGCCTCCCAAGTAGCTGGGACTACAGGCGCCTGCCACAACACCTGGCCATTTTTTGATTGTAGCCATCATTGTTGTTTGGCGGGCCTGGGCTGGATTCGAACCTGCCAGCTCAGGTGTATGCTGCTGGCGCCTTAACCATTTGAGCCACAGGCACTGAGCCCACTTAAATTATGTATGGAAAAAAAAAAAAAAGAATATACTGCTAGATGCAGTGACTCACACCTGTAATCCCAGCACTCTGGGAGGCTGAGGTAGGTAGATCACCTGAGCTCATGAGTTTAAGACCATCTTGAACTAGAGAGAGACTTCATCTCTAA
>CAUYON010113649.1:0-15666 GCA_963573935.1 Arctocebus calabarensis
TTTCCACGAGAAAATATCATGAATGGTATGTCAATCAGGTTTATAAAAATATCTCAGATTGCATGTGAAGCCCCCACACTGTACCCCATGGTTGAACTAATGTACACAGCTATGATTCAATAAAAAAAATAAATAAATAAATAAAATAAAATAAAACTGAAAAAAAAATCAGTTTTTCCAGTAAAAGAAAAAAAAAAAAAAAAGTTCAAAATTACCTTCATAAAGATATTCATGGAGTTCAGGAAAATGGTGCGTGAACAAGATGAGAATATCAACAAAGAGATAGAAAATATTTAAGAGAGGCTGGACATGGTGGCACACACCTATAATCCTAGCATATAGGAGGCCAAGGTGGGTGTATTGCTTAAGCTCATGACTTTGAGACCAGCCTGAGCAAAAGCGAGACCCTATCTCTACTAAAAATGAAAATCTTGAGCCCGAGTTCAAGGTTGCTATGAGCTGTGATGCCATGGCACTCTTCCCAGGGTGACAATTTGAGATTCTGTCTCCAAAAAAACCTTGATGACTAAAAATACTGTGTTTATTAAAACTGTTCTTTAAAAGTAAAGGAGAAATTAATATATTCCCTGATGACAGAAGCTGAAGTTCATTACCACTGCTTGACAAGAAATGTTAAAGAATATCCTTCAAGTTGAAACAGAAACATTCTAATAACAACATGAAAGCATGTAAAAGTATAAGGTCTGTTGGTAAGTGAATATGTAGACAAATACAGAATTCATAGTCGTGCATAAATTATTCGTAACTCTGATATAGTTTATAACAGGTTTAAAAGACAAAAGTATAAAGATAAAAATGTTAATGTATGCTAATGTACACACAGTATAAAAAGATGTAGTGACATCAGTAACATAAAGTGAGTAGGAGATGTAAGAAAGAAGAGTATATGCAATTAAAGTTGTTATCAGCTTAAAATATTATAAGTACGAGATGTTTTATGAAAGCCCCATGACAACATAAAAGGAAAAAAACTAGAAAATACACAAAAGAAAATGAGAAGAATCAAAGCATGTCACTACAAAAGAAAAAAAAAATCAACAAAACAAAGGAAAATAGTAAGAAAGGAAAGGAGGGACAAAAAAAAATCTATAAAACAAAAAGCAACATGGGCTGGCCAGGGTGACTATGCCTGTAATCCCAGCTTTGGGATGCCAAGGCAGGTGGATAGCCTGAGCTCAGGAGTTCAATACTAGTCTGAGCAAGAACAAGACCCCATCTCTACTAAAAATAGAAAAACTATCCAGGTGTCATAATGGGTGCCTGTAGTCCCAGCTCCTTGGGAGGCTGAGGCAAAAGGATTGCTAGAGCCCAAGAGTTTGAGGTTGCTCTGAGCTGTGATGCCATGGCACTGTACCAAAGGCAACTTAAGTGAGACTCAGTCTCAAAAAGCAACAAAATGGCAATAATAAATCCTTCTCCATCAGTATTAATTTAAATGTAAATGCTAAGAGGAAAACATCAAAAAACATAAAGTGAATAAAAGGATTAAAAATCAAGATCCAACATCTATAGGAGACTCATGGATATTTAAGCTGGAGATAAAAAAATGGGGAAGAAAAAAAGAATCAAAAAAAAAAAAAATGGAGAAGATACTCCATAGTAATAATCAAAAGAGAGCAGAGGTTACCATGCTATACAAAGTAGACTTGACTGACAAATTATTACAAGAGTCAAAGGACATTATGTAATAATACAAGGATTAATTCACCAGGAAGATGTAACAATTA
This sequence comes from Arctocebus calabarensis, assembly GCA_963573935.1. Taxonomy (NCBI): domain Eukaryota; kingdom Metazoa; phylum Chordata; class Mammalia; order Primates; family Lorisidae; genus Arctocebus; species Arctocebus calabarensis. The sequence continues at coordinate 1,749 of CAUYON010113649.1, forward strand.
TAAATGTACAAATGTTCCTCAATAGGTTATATCCTGATAAACCCCTGTAAGTTAAAAATACCATAAGTCAGAAATTCACCCAATGCAACCAATCTACTGAGTATCATAACTTGGCCTAGCCTATCTTACGCATGCTTGGAACACTGAACATTAACCTATAGTTTGGCAAAATCATCTAAAAAATGCCTGTTTTAGAATGAAGTATTGAATATCTCATAATTTATTGATTACTCTACTAAAAGTGAAAAACAATGATTGGGCTCAGTGTCATAGCTGAGTGAGTAGGGCACAAACCACATATACCAAGGCTGGTGGGTTCGAGCTCAGCCCGGGCCTACTAAACAATGACAACCAAAAAAAATAGCTAGGCGTTGTGGCGTGCATCTGGAGTCCCAGCTGCTTGGAGGCTGAGGCAAGAGAATCACTTAAGCCCAAGAGTTGGAGGTTGCTGTGTGCTATAATGCCATGGCACTCTACCAAGGGCAACATAGTGAGACTGTCTCAAAAAAATAATAATAATGATTTTATGGATATCCAAATGTCAACTGATTACATATGGCTTTTGCAGCATCACAAAGCTGAAAAATCATAGGTTCGACCATCGTAAGTTGAGAACTGTCTGTGTATGTACCCAATATTAGTGTACTTATATATGAAGCAAATATTGACAGGAGGAGGAAGAAATGGATAGCAACAGAAAAATAGTTAATTTTAATACCCAACTTTCAGTAATGAATAGAATAACCAGACAGAAGATTAATAAGGAAATAGCTGACTTGAACACCATATACCAAAAGGACATAACAGACATACAGAACATTCTACCTAACAAGAGCAGAAATATACATTTTTCTAGTTACATGGAAATATTTCAGCAAAGGGAATGTTAGGTCACAATATGTTTTTGTGGGGTTTTTTTGTTTGTTTGTTTGTTTGTTTTTACTTAATAGTTGTATTTATATTCCACTGGGGTTTTCTTATAAACTTTCTGCAGGATGTTTTTAAACAAATTCTTCACATTGTGTCTTGACCGTACTTACGGAATTTCAGGGTAATAATTCTGTGTGTTTTTATTTTTAATTTAGTTTTTTTTTTTTTTTAAGAGATAAAGTCTCACTTTGTCACCCTCGGTAGAGGGCCGTGGCGTCACAGCTCACAGCAACCTCCAGCTCCTGAGTTTAGGTGATTCTCTTGCCTCAGCCTCCCAAGTAGCTGGGACTACAGGCACCCACCACAACGCCTGGCTATTTTTTGGTTGCAGTTTGGCAGGGGCTGGTTTGAATCTGCCACCCTCTGCATATGGGGCTAGTGCCCTACCCGCTGAGCCACAGGTGCTGCCCCATTCTGTGTGTTTTTAGTAGGTTAATTTGTACTAAAGGGATAGCAGGTGATCACTTTCAATCCATGTGGGATTCTAACATAACATTTAGTGAGTTTTCTGATGTGGACCATCCCTTTAACACTGAAGGTAATGCATCTGTTGAAAGAAATGACTATAGACTTGAATTTTGCTCTCTGCATCTTCCAGTTTTTCTGTGTTATCTTCCCAATTAATGTGGAATCTTGTGACCCTGGGATTAGATGCCAAAATATTCCTCTGAAGTTTACAAAAGTCTAATTTTACTGGTGAGTTTTCACCTAATTCTGTTTCAGTATATTCATTATTTACATAATAGCCAACTCTAATATAAATTCTTGACCTCAATAGGTGCAGGTAATTAGCACAACTATTGTATATGCAACTACTGTATCTGCATCTGGAATGAGTCCTGGATTAGGTGCATCAGACTAAAATACTAACATTTGCCTTCCTGCAGGAATAGGGCTCACTAAAACAGAGTCTAAAACTTGATCAGATTCTTCACTTTCTGCAGAGCCCACATAGATAATCTTCCACTCTAAGTCTTCAGACAGGTCCTCGATGCACTCGAAGGTGATCTCGAACTAGAACGGGTTGTAGAAGGGAGAAGGGTTATCCAGCACCACTACATTATTCACCTAAACCTTTGCCACATTTTGAGGAAAAAACAAACAATGGAAACCGGGGCTTGTTGCAGCATAATAAAGTCCAGCGTACGGCTGCTCAAGAGAGCGCAGACCCTCGCCTTGGCACCTGCGCAACGTTGTGCAGCGGCTACTTGAGACTCTTTTTTTTCCTCTTTTTATTTACACCAGAGCACTCCACAGTGTTTTGCAGCTTTCCTATTTCACTAAACCACAGCCCATTCTGTTCTGATAACTAGCAGCGTTGCCCGCAATTCGCTGCATCCTAGTCACAGTTTGTCTTAACAATTAAGTTGAAAGTCATACCAGTGTCTTTTCTGACCATGAAAAATGAATGAAACTAGAAATCATAAACATCAGGAAAATTCACAAAAATATGGAAACTAAATACACCAAAAGACTTTTTTGCTAAAAAAAAAAAAAAAAAGGCTTTTTTACTATGGTTAGGAACAAGAGAAGGAACCCACTTTTACCACTTATGTTCTGCATAGTTCTAGAAGCTCCTAGCTAGTGTAATTAGGCAAGAAAAAATAAAAGTCCTTGCCAAAAAGGAATGAGTGGTTCACAGATAACATGATTTTATATGTAGGAAATTCTAAAATTTTCATTAAAAACCTGTTAGAACTAATAATTTAATTCACCAAAGGTACAGGATACGAGATCCATATTCAAGAGTCATTTGTTTTTCTATACGCTAACAGTGAACAATGTATAAGAAATAATCACATTTGTAATAACATCAAAAAAATTAAAGCTAGAAGTCAGGTGTTGTTTGCACCTGTAATCCCAGGTACCTAGGAGACTGAAATGAGAGGATCACTTGAGGCCAGGAGTTCAAGTCCAGTCTAGGCAACATAACAAGATCCTGTCTCTTTAAATTTTTTAATTAGCCAGGCATGGTGTGTGCACCTATAGTCCCAGCTACTGAGGAGGCTTAGGGAGGTGGATATCTTTTTTTTTTTTTTTTTTGAGACAGAATCTCAAGCTGTCCCCCTGGGTAGAGTATCGTGGCTTCAAAGGTCACAGCAACCTCAAACTCTTGGGGTCAAGCAATTCTTTTGTCTCCGCCTCCCAAGTAGCTGGCACTACAGGCACCCACCACAACGCCCAGCTATTTTTTTTGTTGTTGCAGTTGTCATTGTTGTTTTAGCTTTCCCGGGCCGGGTTCAAACCCACCAGCCTAAGTATATGTGGCTGGCACCCTACCCACTGAGCTACAGGCGCTGCTGAGGAGGATCTCTTAAGCCCAGGAGTTTGAGGCTACTGTGAGCTATGATTGTGTCACTGTACTCCAGCTTGGGCAATAGACATCTTGTCTCTAAAATATTTAGGAATAACTCAGAGAAGACATAAATCAATGAACAGACATCCTGTGGTCATGAATTGGGAGACTGATCTTTGACAAGGTTGCCAAGAATACACAAAGGGGAAAAGGATAGTCTCTTTGGTACTGGTAAAACTGGATATACACATGCAAAAGAGTGGAATCAGACCCTTATCTCATACCATACACAAAAATCAACTCTTTGAAAGGATTAAAGGATTAAATATAAGACCTGAAACTATAAAACTCCTAGAAGGAAATATAAGTGGAAAGCTTCAAAGCATTGGTCTTGGCAATGACACCAAAAGGCGATGAAACAAAAGCAAAAAATAGATAGGACGAAATCAAACCAAGAACCTATCAACAAAGGGTAAAGGGAACCTATGGAAAGGAATCAAAATCCTTCAAGAAAGGATTTCAAAAAACATGCCCCTGTGTTTTATTGTAGCATTATTCACAATAGCCACGAGATGGAAACAACTTAAATGTTCATCAGTAGATCAGGGGTTAAAATGTGGTATATGTGTAATAGGATATTATTCAGTCTTAGAAAAGGAGATTCTGTCATGCTGTAATACAGATGAACCTTGCTTGACAGTGTACTAAATGAAAGACAAATACTGAAAGATTCACTTACATGCAATATTTAAAGTAGTCAAACTCAGGAAAGCCGAAAGTAGAATGGTAGTTTCCAGGGCCTGGGAGAATGGGGAAATAGGGAGTCACTGTGCAATGGCTAGTTTCAGTCATGCAGGATGAAAAAGTTCAAGAGATCTTACTGTACTACATTTTGCTTATGGGTTAACAAAATTGTACATTTGTGGTTTTTTGTTTGTTTTTTTAGAGTGCCATGGCATCACAACTCACAGCAACCTCCAACTCCTGGACTTAAGCCATTCTCTTGCCTCAGCCTCCCGAGTAGCTGGTGCTATAGGCACCCACCACAACACCGGCTATTTTTTGGTTGTAGTTGTCATTGTTGTTTGGCAGGCTGTGCTGCATTCGAACCTGCCAACTCTGGTGTATGTGGCTGGCGCCTTAGCCACTTGAGCTACAGGCACTAAGACAATATTGTACATTTGTTAATAAAATTTGTTAGTAGGGTAGATTTCATGTTACATGCACAATTATTTTTATAAGTGCATCTGGCTCATTTTCTTTTCCCTCTGCTAAGATGGACATGCAAGATGAGTGAGAAATAAGTCCCTGTTTTGAGCTACTAAGGATTGAGTTTGTTCCAGCAGCATAACCTAGCACACCTGAGTGTTGCAGATCATAAGGACCAAAACTGACTATAGAGGTGGAAAGAAAGAGCAGATTTGAAAGAGAATTGGAAGGAGCTATGCTGAGTATGAAGGTGGAGAGAAGGCTAGAAGACTCACAGGCTTCTCTGGTTTAGACCACTACATAATTGATGATGCTGTTCATGAAACTGGAAACAGAATCAAAAAGACTTTAGGAGAGAAGAAAATTAATATTTTTGGACACATTAAGTTTTTAGGGTAGAGGTATCCAGTATGTATATGTTTTCCAAATGGCTGGCACATAGTTAGATGCGTAAAAAAATATTTGGTTAGAAATACATGGAGAGATTGAGCCTGGAAAAAGATTTTAGAGTCTGAAGTAAGTAGTAGTGAAAGAAAGAAACAAGACGACTCGGTGGCTCAGTAGGCTAAGGCGCCAGCCACGTACACCTGAGCTGGCAGGTTCGAATCCAGCCCGGGCCAAACAACAATGACAGCTGCAACCAAAAAATAGCCAGGCATTGTGGCAGGCGCCTGTAGTCCCAGCTACTTGGGAGGCAGAGGCAGGAGACTTGCTTGAGCCAGGAGTTGGAGGTTGCTGTGAGCTGTGATGCTACAGCACTCTATCCAGGGTGACAGCTTGAGGCTTTGTCTCAAAAAAAAAAAAAAAAAAGAAAGAAGACAAGGATACACAGTTACCTGTTGTGTCATGCTAAGTTCAAGTGGGTCTTTCCATTTATTTAGGTCATTTCTATGCCCCTTATTGTTTTGCAGTAAAAATGCATCATAAAGTGTTTACTGATGCATCATGAAGTGTTTACTGATGCATACTGATGACAGTATGCTTTGGAACTTGACTTTCACTTGCAGATAATAGCTATCATATTCTAGTCTCCCTTTCTACTGTTAGGGTAAAGTCTGTAGGTGTTCGGCCCATGGTGGAAAGTAAATGAAAACTATCACATACAGGCCTGAGGCAGTGATAGCCAAGTAGAACTAGGTCAACTATCTGAGCAGAATGCAGAGAAGGCCCTGCCATTCTTTGGATGAGAAAAGAGAGCTTCAACCGTCCTTGTATGTGAGATTTGGAATGAGTTGCCACTAGGTGGCACTGATGCTCCATAAAGAAAGGGTTTTCTCTCATCTTGGGTGTTCCAAAACTGTGTGTCAGCAGAACTGTCTTGTAAGCAGAATTGACACAATTCTTTTAGGCTTAGTACTAAAGCAAACCACTATGTGCATTTGGAAGTTAATGTCAAAAATGTCAGTGTTATGAGAGCATATACTTTTTACCTTTTTCACTTGTGCACATTCCCCAATTGATCTTTCTCTTCAGCAAGGTGGCCAAAACAAATTGTTAATCTTTGAGGACTCCTGATGTTTGAGAAATGACCCACAAGCTAATTTTGGCCCATGTGAGTTTGAAGGGCAACTGCTTTCTCATGGCAGTGTCTTCGCCAGTAATATAAACCCCAGTTGGATTTCCAGGAACTTGTCACTCTGAGAGGAGGCATTTATTTTAACACATTATCTGGAGGAAGACTTGAATGCCTGTCATTGCCCTGGAATCCCTGAAGAATAAGACACTGTATCTTTGATGAAACGGAGAGAGTCTTTGTTTCATTGATATGATGGAATGCTTTTGTCAAGACTCTTAGTTCCCTTGGTGTTCTCAGATAAAGAATTCCTCAGTTTGTTTTCAGCTTGCTGCTTTTAGGAATGAATTGTGTGTATTTGGTGTGGGACCAAAGAATGTTAGATAAAGAGAGATTTGGAAGCGATGCTTCTGGAATATTTATTCTTAGGACCAGAAATGTCTCTGTTATATCTTTCTGCCTTCCTAGAGCCATGCTTGGCTCTTTATTGCAAAAGTATATAAGCAGAGCTTTCTGGAAACTTAGCCAAGTCCACAAGGTGAAGGTTTAGGAATACTCATGAAGCAAGTAATAAGAAGTAGAGACTATCAGGTGGTGAGAATTTAGTAAGAAAAACTAAAGAACATCTAGTTTGGAGTCTTTTAGCGGAACCTGAGAATTCGAGTGTCGGGATGTCACTTTTATTTATTTTGTTTATCCTTTCTCACCAGCCAGCTTTCTATGCTAGTTATTTTATTCTCCCCTGTCCAGGTCCCATCCTATCTTTTGTAGCGTTCAGTGTTATTGACTTTACAGCAGTGAAATATAACCAGAATTCACATCTGCAGTGAACCAGTTTGTTGGTTTAAAAAAAAAAAAAAAAAGCCATCTGCAGCCTCCTGCAGTAGCAGCATAACTGCGTGAAGAGAATGTAAATTAGTGTGAACCAGTTATCAGTGCCAGGGGAGCTCCAGCTGTGATGGTGGATGGTTGGCACTTATTAACAGCAATGTAATTTGGGGCCCAGCCAGTCAGCTGACTCCTGTGCTGAGCACAGGCCTTCACATTTATCTAGAAATGAATGAAGATTGGACCTCTTGTTCCCACTATCAAGGAAGATCTTTATTCAGGAAGTAACTTTGACAAAGACCAAATGTTTAGGTAACAAAAAGATTTTTAATCCCATAAATGAGGACTCCTTTACTGGAGTGGAAGTCCATGCTGTGTGATAGAATCAACCAAAAAAGGAGGGTGATGTGAGAATTCCTCATCCTGGAATGTGGCCCATCCCTGCTCCTCTCCAGGTGAGTCACTTCCTTCAGAGCTCAGAGTAGGTCCTGCTGAAGAGCATCAGGCTTAGGCTGCAGAAGCAGTGCTTCCTTGCAAGTGTGTCATACAGGGTGCCTAGGAAAGAGCTCTCAACTCATGTCTCCATAGCAGCCCTGTGAAGTGGACACTGAGGCTTAAAGTCAGGTGATGGTAAATGGTGGCGTTCAGAAGCCCAAAGGAAGTCTCCTTGCCCCAAAACATGGTCCCAAAGTGGATACAAAACACCACCCCCTGAACCATCCTTCCATCAAAGCACTTAGCAGAGCTGGTTCTTGTGAGGAAGTTTCACAATTTTAACTGTTTGTGTCTTAGTATTTTTTTTTTTTGAGACAGAATCTCACTTTGTTGCCCTCAATAGAATGCTATAGCATCATAGCTCACAGCAAGCTCAAACTCTTGGACTCCAGTGATCCTCTTGCCTCAGCCTCCAAGTCACTGGGACTACAGGCACCGGCCACAATGCCCACCTGTTTTTCAGAGATGGGGGTCTTGCTTTTGCTCAGACTGGTCTTAAACTCCTAAGCTCAGGCAAACCACATGTCTTAGTATTTTTGTCAGTTTCCAGTTTTAAAATTCCCTATTGTAAACAGCATAGTCAATCTGTTCATCACAGACTTCTTGATGTTGGAAAGGTTTTGGTTGATAATTGCACACACGCACACCTTCTTCTTTACCTTACATCTTAGCCCATTAAACATGGGGTAGAAAACCTAGCCATTTTAGCAGTGTGTGTTCGTGAGTTTCTTTTTTAATAATGAAAACAAAAGACAATGTTACTTGCTTCTCCTACTAATCTGCATGTCTAGTAAAAGTCAAATACCATATTTGTTATGGTTTGCAGTGATTATTTAAAAGGGAGAAGGATAACCCAAAATAGGGAAAGGTGAAAATATGTGTCAAACTAAAATGTCAATACGAAAAAAAATCTTACTTTTGTTTCCCTTGACCCTACAGAAGTAGTTTTTGTTCATGTATTTCACCTGCTTTATCCCCTGATAATCAGGCACTGAAAGATAGAAGCAGCTGCCCACCCCCTTGGCCTGCCTTCAGAGAGATTGGGAACTGTGAGTGAACATGGACCATGCTGCCATTCCCCCTGCAGGGCTACTACAGCCCCACAGATTTCTCCCCCTGAAAATCTCCCAGAGGCAGACTGCTGACTTCTGGAAGGTGATAGAACATGCGTCAACCTGACTGAGTTTCAGAGCCAAGGAAGTGGAAAGTCTAGACAGGCTCAGAGTCAGTGTAGACTCTTGCGGTCTTGGAGCCTGAGGTGTCACCAACCTCCCTGATCCCCAGAAAGTGGACTTGATTCTGCCTTCCCCCCTAGGCAATGTTCTGGTCCTCCTTTCTCACCCCAGGAAGCTACCTTAGATGGTCAGTATTACCATCCTCTCAGGAGACAAATCACAGACCTTCCCATTCCATGCAGATGAAGAGACATTGTGTTTTTCCCTTTTTAGCACTGCCCAAGGCAGGTCCTCCTTTTTTTTATTGAGACAGAGCCTCAAGCTGTGGCATCACAGCTCACAGCAATCTCCAACTCGGGCTCAAGCGATTTTCCTGCCTCCGCCTCCCAAGTAGCTGAGACTACAGACGCCCACAACGCCCAGCTATTTTTTGGTTGCAGCCCTCATCGTTGTTTGGCAGGCCCAGGCTGGATTCAAACCCGCCAGCTCAGGTGTATGTGGCTGATACCTTAGCCGCTTGAGCCACAGGCGCCGAGCCAAAGCAGGTCCTTTTGCTGGACTTTCTTAGTCATCTGTTTTCAGAGTTCTTTTGAAAACCGTTACATGAGGCGAGCTCATTTGTTGCCCATCTCTGTGCCCAATACTGTGCTGGTGCCAGAAATGCGTTGTTGGCGCCTGTATGCAGAAAAGGAGGAAGTGTAGTATGGTGGTTAAAGAAGGGATTTTGATATGAAACCTGCTGTCCTTTAGTCCCAGCTTTTCCAATTCCTGGCTTTGTGACCTAGAGTGGGTACTTCATCTCCCTAAACTACATTTCCTTTATCCATAAGATGAAAACAGTTGTACATAGTGCTTTTGTGAAAAGAAAATGGCAGGGTGTCAGTGAAGCACTCAGTCCACTAGCCTCTGTGAGAAAGGTGGGGACTGCTGCCACCAGGTGTGCAGGTGTGGTACAAGCTCAGATGGTGAATAGAAATCCTAGAAGGGAAGAACTTCTTCCAGTTGTGTGAAACCTGCCACTGTGGAGTTCCCCTAAAGCGGGCAGATGTAAAATCCCATCAGGGAACCAAAAGAGAACTCATTTACCTTAGTTTTTCAAACCATGTACTCAAAAAGCTCATTTCTTGGCTCAGCGCCTATGGCTCAACGGGTTAAGGTGCCAGCCACATACACCTGATCTGGTGGGTTCAAATCCAGCCCGGGCCTGCCAAACAACGATGGTGGCTACAATCAAAAACAAAATGGCCGGGCATTGTGGCGGGCGCCTGTAGTCCCAGCTACTTGGGAGGCAGAGGCAGGAGACTCTATTGAGCCCAAGAGTTGAAGATTGCTGTGAGCTATGATGCCTATCCAGGGTGGAGAGCTTGAGGCTCTGTCTCAACAAAAAGCTCATTTCTTACTAGTTCCCCCAAGTGCTTCCATGTAAAGGGATAGATTTTTTTTTTTTTTTTTTTTTTTGGTGACAGAGCCTCAAGCTGTCACCCTAGATAGAGTGCCGTGGCATCTCAGCTCACAGAAACCTCCAATTCCTGGGCTCAAGTGAGTCTCCTGCCTCCGCCTCCCAATTAGCTGGGACCACAGGTTCCCGCCACAACGCCTGGCCGTTTTTTGGTTGCACCGTCATTGTTGTTTGGCGGGCCCAGGCTGGATTCGAACCCACCAGCTCAGCTGACGCCTTAGCCCGTTGAGCCAAAGGGATAGATTTTTAAAGCCAATTTTTTTTTGTTAACCAATGCATTCTGTAAATGACAGCTCTCAGACCAGGAGCATTGGCTTATTCCTGTAATACTAACATTTGGGGAGGCTAAGCCAGCAGGATTGCTTGAGACCAGGAGTTCAAGACCAGCCTGAGCAACATAGTGAGATCCCGTCTCTACTAAAAATAGAGAAATGAGTTTGGTGTCATGGCCCATAGTCCCAGCTACTCAGAAGGCTGAAGCAGAAGGATTACTTGAGCCCAGGAGTTGGGAGATTGGAGGAGCTATCATCATGCTACTGCACTCTAGCCTCAGTGACAGGGCAAGACCTTGTCTCAAAAACAAAAAAGATTATATGTTATGAATTTTCTAGGAAAAAAAAAAAAGAAAGGACAACCTCCTTTAGCCCACACTGTTCAAGTTCAAAGAGTGGCCCTGTGTGACTCTGGTGAAAGCTTTGTCTCAAAAGAAGCCTGACAGAGGCCTGCTAGCACCACTGTTGCTGGGGTCTGTGTTCTCCCCATAGCACTGCTGTGCCTTTTCCTTTTGGATTTTGTGTTGATTTCTTATTCCTACCCAGAGGAAACTGGAATCTTAGGGAAGGACATTCAAAGAGATGAGTGTAGGGAGGGCTTAGAAACAAAGATGACAGCACATTTTGCTAGAGAATTCAGAATTCAAAAATATAGATGAAAATCCATGGTTTGCCTCCATGATTCATTGGTTATGGTTTTTTTTTTTCCTTACTGGGAGGGCTCTGACCTTACCCAGAGTCCTGGCTGCCTCAAAACCCCCTTCTCCCAGCAGCAAGCAGCCTGCAGGTCAGAGCTGCTCACCCTTTGCTGTCCTTGTAGTACTACTGCCTCTTTTTTGTTGTTGTTTTGGTCTCTTTACTAAAGCACACCATCGGCCAGGCACAATGGCTCATGCCTGTAATCTCAGTACTCTGGGAGGCTGAGGCAGGTGAATTACTTGAGCTCACGAGTTTAAGACCAGCCTGAACAAGAGCAAGACCCTGTCTCTAAAAATAGCTGTCTTTGTGGCTGGCACCTTTGGTCCCAGCTACTTGGGAGGCTGAACCAAGAGGATTGCTTGAGCCCAAAGGTTTGAAGTTACTGTGAGCTATGAGCCACGGCACTCTACCGGGGGGCGGGGGGGATAGTGAGACTCTGTCTCAATAAAATAAAATATGGCTCAGGACCCGTGGCCCAACGGGCTAAGGCGCCAGCCAAGTACACCTGAGCTCGCAGGGACAAATCCAGCCTGGGCCCGCCAAACGACAATGGTGGCTGCAACCAAAAAATGGCCGGGCGTTGTGGCGGGCCCCCGTAGTCCCAGCTACTTGGGAGGTGGAGGCAGGAGACTCGCTTGAGCCCAGGAGTTGGAGGTTGCTGTGAGCTGTGATGTCATCACACTCTACCCAGGGTGACAGCTTGAGGCTCTGTCTCAAAAAATAAAATAAAATAATAAAGCACACTGTCTGGCCGGCACCTGTGGCTCAAAGGAGTAGGGCACCAGCCCCGTATACCGGAGGTGGTGGGTTCAAACCTGACCCCGGCCAAAAACTACAAATAAATAAATAGATAAATCACAATGTCTATAGTACTTACAGGAAATGACTCTGTGGGTTTTTAACAAGTTAGTATGGACACCTTATTTAAAAAATATAAATTTTGGCTCTTTTTCTTAATGTTTGTGGCCACCAATCAGCTATTCCTTACTGGGCTTATCATAGCCTAATCCTGTTTGCAAACTATGTGGGTATCATAAGCTTTGAGAGGCTCTCTTTCTGTAAACCACATGTCATTTTAGTCTCCTCATATGTTTTGCTAAAATAATTTAATGGCTATTTTCTGTGTCTGTGGCCTCATCAAAGGGGAGATGTATTTTAGAAATTTTACATTAAAAATCTCTCAAGAGTTGGTGCCTACAAAATATCTTTTCTGTAAAGAATGGCTTGCCTCCTTGTCCTTATTCTAATTGTGTTATCAGGTGTTAGCTTCCTTATTTGTTTTTGCTCTCATTGCAGTGTCCTTGAGAAAGACTGTATGCATGTGTGCCCGTATGTGTGTGTGTGTATGACTTGGTGTGCTGAAGTGCAGAGTGATAGTGTGTCCCTCTTTGCATTCTCAGCACAGAGTGCTGCAGGGCCTCCAGCTTTCCAGGTAGAAGAGAAGTTGTTGCTATGGTAATACCACAAGCATGAAAACACCCTCGGTCCCTGTGGGTGTCGGTGTCAGGGCGGAGGAATGTGGAGAAGGGAAACAGTAGCAAAGAGGAATGTTCACAGTGAGCAACAAGAAGCCAGCCAAGCCTAGGCTAAAGCTGCCTTTGGGTGAAATTCTTCATGTTTGCTGTTGAATTCAAGGTCATTTTCCAAATGCAGTTCGGTAGCCAAGAAATGTAAGTGGCCTTTCACTCCTCATGTCTTCCCTAACTTTGAGACAAAGATACAGAGAATACAGAGGGTCTCTGTCACCTCCCTAGTCCTTAGAGATCATAGTTAGAAAATGCATGTCTGTGTCTGAGGCCACTGCACCATTCTAACTGCAATCAGCCTCCCAGGCCCAGGATCCTCTGCCTCTTCACCTCCAGTGTAGCAAACTAAGATACCAGGCTCTGCCATCTCTTTTGAAACTAAGTAACAGTTATGTGCTCTTTGTCTGCACTGCTTGCTAATATCCCTTGAGATGATGGACTCCACATAACCTTGGTAACACAGAGCAGTGATGAAAAACAAAATCCATTCAGCTGAGATCATGGGTAAGGAGCACACCAAAGTCTGGTGTGCACTGGGAACAGACAATCAGAGTAAATACAGTGAGAGCTTATTGAATTAAGAGTTTGAAGGTAGCGCCTGTGGCTCAAAGGAGTAGGGTACTGGCCCCATATGCCGGAGGTGGCGGGTTCAAACCCAGCCCCGGCCAAAAACTGCAAAAAAAAAGAGTTTGGTATCATAGTTAAAACATGCTGAGGTCTAGGGGTGGCGCCTGTGGCTCATCCAATAGGGCACCGGCCCCATATACCGAAGGTGGCGGATTCAAACCCAGCCTCAGCCAACCTGCAAAACAGAAAAATAGCCAGGCGTTGTGGCGGGCACCTGTAGTCCCAGCTACTTAGGAGGCTGAGGCAAGAGAATCACTTAAGCCCAAGAGTTTGAGGTTGCTGTGAGCTGTGACACCACAGCACTCTACCAAGGGTGACATAGTGAGACTCTGTCTCAAAAAATTAAATAAATAGGCTCGGCTTCTGTGGCTCAATGGGCTAAGGCACCAGCCACGTACACCTGAGCTGGCTGGTTCGAATCCAGCCTGGGCCCACCAAACAGCAATGACGGCTGCAACCAAAAAATGGCCAGGTGTTGTGGTGGGCACCTGTAGTCCCAGCTACTTGGGAGGCAGAGGCAGGAGATTCACATGAGCCCAGGAATTGGAGGTTGCTGTGAGCTGTGATGCCACAGTACTCTATCCAGGGTGACAGCTTGAGGTTCTGTCTCAAAAATAAATAAGTTAGTTTTAAAAAACACTAAATAAAGAAATCTGGGGGCGGCTCCTGTGGCTCAGCGAGTAGGGCGCCGGCCCCATATACCGAAGGTGGCGGGTTCAAGCCCGGCCTCTGCCGAACTGCAAAACAAAAAAAAAAAATAGCCGGGCGCTGTGGCGGGCGCCTGTAGTCCCAGCTACTAGGGAGGCTGAGGCAAGAGAATCGCTTAAGCCCAAGAGCTGGAGGTTGCTGTGAGCAGTGTGACGCCATGGCACTCTACCCAGGGCGATAA
>CAUYON010113650.1:0-19234 GCA_963573935.1 Arctocebus calabarensis
TTTTTTAGAAACATGGGGTCTTCTTTTTTTTTGAGGCAGAGCCTCAAGCTGTCATCCTGGGTAGAGTGCTGTGGCATCACAGCTCACAGCAACCTCCAATTCCTGGGCTCAAGCGAGTCTCCTGCCTCCGCCTCCCAAGTAGCTGGGACCACAGGCACCTGCCACAACGCCCGGCCATTTTTTAGTTGCAGCCGTCATAGTTGTTGGTGGGCCAGGCTGGATTCAAACCTGCCAGCTCAGCTGTACGTGGCTGGCGCCTTAGCCTGCTGAGCCACAGGAACGGAGCCGAAACATGGGGTCTTCTTGTTCTTGCTCAGGCTAGTCTCAAATTTCTGAGCTCAGGTGATCCACCAAGCTGGGCTTCCCAAAGTGCTAGGATTATAGGCATGAGCCCACCATGCCTTGCCCCCAATAGAAATTTTTTATGCTTCAGAGGCCTGAGGTAGTTGACTATAGCATATTCAGGATATTCATTTGTTGTGTATTTATGTAGTATTGAATTCATCAAGATTAGCTCAGAATTTATGGAAAATTTCGTTGTAAGAGTCTACACTCTTCAAATTAACTATTATGTGAACTCCTGTGCACTTAATAGTGAAGTTTGAGTATGCTTACACTGAACTGTAGAAGCTCATAATGCAGTAACATTCAAGATCTTGTTTTCTTTTACAAAAATAAAGCTGAGACCTAAAGGAACATACCAACTTTATAAAAAGAAAAGATAACCTAATAAAAATTCAAATTAATTATACTTGACTCTCCCCCCACGCCCCCCTTTTTTTTTAGACCAAAGAAAGTTTACAATATGCATTAGAAGCTCTGACTATGAATGGCTGCTCGGTTGAAGATCTGGGACTGGATTTCACCCTGCCAGGGTTTCCCAACATCGAACTGAAGAAAGGAGGGAAGGATATACCAGTTACTATCCACAATTTAGAGGAGTATCTAAGAGTATGTAGCTGCATGTCTTTTGGGGGGCAGGCCGCTTGTAAGGATGGAGCCTCTTTGTACTCCTGAGGGAAAGAGAAGGGACCTCATCTAGGGATGCTTAAGACAGGTGTCACTTAGCTTCTACCTGCGCAGACTGTGGCTTAACCTTCCTCTTCCCCTGGACTACTGCCTGAAGGCCCCCTTGTCAGATCTTAGCTTTGTTTGCTCTGGAAAAGACATATCAAATATGTCTTGACATCTTGTATAACCTTGAATTATCCTCAAGTTTGAATGCTTTCTAATAACACAGCATTTCCTTAGTTTAAGAAAAAATGAGTGAAAAGGAACCATCATTTGTGTTTTCATTAAACTGCATTTCTGCCTTTTAAACCAGCTTTCTTGACCGAATTGCTTCCAGTTTGCATGTGTGCACACTCAAGTGTTAGAGGCCTTTCAAATTACTTATGTGCAGTCCTTGTCTATTGCTAAATTACAAAAAATAATTTTATATTGAATGTGAATTATATTGTAAATTATAACCTATATAGATCTTCTTCATTACCAATGTTTTAAAAGTTTGTTTTGGTTTATTACTGATAGTGGGAGGAAAGAATATTGGATTTAAATCTGACTATCCATCTATACCTAGACTTGACTTTTCCACTAACTTGCTGTGGAACCTTAGATAGAGCCTCTGAAAAACTTCAGCTCCAGTTTCTTTATCAGCTTAAAACAGAATGAAGACAAACACATATAACATCTCAGATCACCTGTTACTAACAGCTCTGTCATTCATAAGTAATATTTTTCAATATTTAGTAGGACTATCTTCTCATCCTGTTTCTTTTACTGACTTTGTTAAAGCTATTCTTTCAACTTACTAGCAAATAATGTATTAATGTCCAGATTAAGTGTCTCTAAAAATAATTTGTAATAATGCTTACATTTTTCTCTCAACAAAATAATGTTTTCATTTTTATCTAAAAATATTCTCTATTTCTGTACCCAGTGGGTTAGCCAAAGTCATTCGTGACCAGATAATGTTGGACCTGAGTCTCTTTCTATTACCTTTCAGTTTCATGAGACTGCTTACCAGGCCTTGCCTGCTTCTTGGAGGAGGCACACACTGCCAAAAAGCTGGGTTCTAAGAACTTAACAGGATTTAGAACTAAACATTTTGCATTAAAAGTTAAAGACCCTTAACGATTGCTAATTACAAATCTTGAAACATTATCTTTAATTCTCAGTCACATTTTATCCTCTTGGGAAATTCTTATCTGGTAAGGTAATACAACTCTATGCTGTAGGAATTTTACATAAATGAATTTTTAAAACCATTAAAATGCACATTTAAGCCCCCAAGTAGACACTGACCTCACTGACCTTTTACTCAAGCAATTTTATGAGAGATATTTTAAAGACCTAATAACTTGTTTGCTCTTTATAAAGTGATGCAAAAGGACTTTTCGCTGTACTTTGCTACATGTTAAACTAGACTTGAAATTTTGTCACAGTTTTTTAAAAATTTTGCTTTTTGCAGCTGGTTATATTCTGGGCACTAAATGAAGGCGTTTCTAGGCAATTTGACTCGTTCAGAGATGGATTTGAATCAGTCTTCCCACTCAGCCATCTTCAGTACTTCTACCCAGAGGAAGTGAGTTATTTGTAGTTGCTTTTTATTTATTTGGTTATTTCTAGGTATGTACCTAAAATTAGTGGAGTATTCCACTGCTGTCCAGTCGTAGACCCCATTGTTGCATTAAAAACAAGAAATGGGGATTTTTGACGTGGGGTGGACGTTTTGGAAAGACAGGAAATCATCTGAGCAGGGAAGAATATTAAAACAGGTGTTCCCTTCTAGAGAACATGTGTTATTTTAAGAAGAGCATCTTTGTCAGCTGAGACCTTTAATGCCCAATGGGATTCTCAGTAGAGTATGGAACTTGTGCTGTGTGTGGAGTGCTGTGGCTACAAGGAGAGCATGAGTCTATGGCAATGAAAACTAAACTTCCTGGGTTAGATAAGAGATTATTTCATCATCAGAACTAGACTTTGAAATTGTAAGGAAATGTCAGCATGTTAATCTAATTGCCAAATAACACAATATTTCTGAGAATGAAAAAATGGGTTTCTGCACAATTCTGTCCAACTGTCTTTCCTTCGAAGAGCAACAGGAAGGCTGGGCAAGGGGGCTCACACCTATAATCCTAGCACTCTAGCAGACCAAGGTGGGTGGATTGCCTGAGCTCACAGGTTTGAGACCAACCTGAGCAAGAATAAGACCCCCATCTCTAAAAATAGCCAGGCATTGTAGCTGGAACTACGGCGGGTGCCTGAAGTCCCAGCTACTTGGGAGGCTGAGGCAAGAGAATCACTTGAGCCCAAGAGTTTGAGGTTGCTGTGAGCTGTGACGCTACAGCACTCTACCAAGGGCGACAAAGTGAAACTGTCTAAAAAATAAAAAAGAGCAACAAGAATCCCAAAGAAGTGTTCACTGGTAATGAGTTGTCATTTTTATAAAGGCCCTAAAATGTATTAGGTTTTCTCAATTTGAAAACTTTTTATTTTCAGTCCCAGTTTTAGAGTACACATTCATTACTGACCAAATCTGGAAATCTTTGCGTGACTTAGCATTCTAATCTCAATTGTTTTTATGTCCAGTTTGATCTGCCACTTATTCAAGTATATGATGTGCCTGATACTTTTAGGCAAACACGATATGTCATTGTCACCTGGAATTGAAAGCAGGTTGCCCTTTCAATTCAGTATTGCCCCTTGAATTGAACCCTGGTCCTCACCACTTAGCTGTCTGATCTTACTCAAGTTAACTGTATTTGATAGGACTCCTTTCTCTGTAATTGGAACCCTTATTGAGCAGGGCAATGCAAATTATATATGTATAAGGTATTAGCTAGTGATATATAGTAGATAACTATATTTTATTTGTCTTGAACTGGATTTTCTTGAAGTATATAGTCTTTCACAAATGGTTGCTTAAATGGAGGAAATTATGAGGACACAAAAAAACCACTTCTTTTTTTTTTTATTTTTTGAGACAGAGTCTCTAGTCACCCTGGGGTGGAGTGCCATGGTCATTGCTCACAACAACCTCAAACTCTTGGGTGCAAGTGTCATCTTGTCTCATCCCAAGTAGCTGACAGATGCCCTTCACAATCTCTGGCTAGTTTTTCTTTTTCTTTTTTATTTTTTTTGTAGAGACAAGAGTCTCACTTTATCACCCTTGGTAGAGTGCTGTGGCGTCACACAGCTCACAGCAACCTCCAACTCCTGGGCTTAGGAGATTCTCTTGCCTCAGCCTCCCGAATAGCTGGGACTACAGGCGCCCACCACAATGCCCGGCTATTTTTTTGTTGCAGTTTTGGCCAGGGCTGGGTTTGAACCCACCACCCTTGGTATATGGGGCCGGCGCCCTACCCACTGAGCCACAGACGCCACCCATGAAAACTTCTGTGAAGTTTTTCTATTTTTAGTAGAGACAGGGGTCTTTGTTTAGTCTGATGTCAAACTCCTGAGCTTCGGCGATCTGCCCGTCTTGGCCTTCCAAAATGCTAGGATTGTAAGTACAACATGAGCCACCACGTCTGACTACAAAACCACTTCTTGCTTTCCACTCTTCATTCTATAATGTCTAGGTTGGTCCCGGGCAAATAACCATATTGCATACATGCGCCTCTCTTTACAAAATGTAAAGACCAACCTTTCTGGTATGTCTCAGTGCAGCTTTCTTCTCTCATCTCCCTCTCCAGCTCTATTTTCTGTCTCTTGGCTTCTGTTATGGTTTACCTTTGTGTTTGTGAAAGTCAAGATTTATAAAATCTTCCTAATTAGAAGCAAATTATCAATTTAGAGCCTCGTTATGAGAAGAGTTGGGAAGATTGAAATCAAGGATGTATGTCAGAGATTGATGGCTTCTCTAGATTTCACTCTCTGCAAATGGGCAGACTACCTGGTATTATGCAACTGAAACAGAAATGGAATCTTAAAATATATTAGAACAGATTATAAAGAGGTCTCAAACAGGTTTTAGTACTGAAACTGACCCTGTATTTGGTACGTAGACCTTTATTTCCACTCAAGCAAGATGTTTCTTTAGTAATTCTTTACTGTTATTTAAACTTGGCAGCTGGATCAGCTCCTGTGTGGCAGTAAAGCAGACACTTGGGATGCAAAGACATTGATGGAATGCTGTAGGCCCGATCACGGTTATACTCATGACAGGTAAATACTGGGGTCTGTCAGTTTTTTAGTTCTTAATAGTCAAGAATTTAGATGTGTGCATGTGTGTAAACAACAAAAGTTTAAGAAGCCATTTTAAAATTTGCCTATTAAAGGAGGCTTTCTGATATTTTGGCCTTATTTCTCTGAAGACTATAATTTTAAGACCTAAGAGTTTCTTATTCAGGTATTTCTGTGAAAATAGCAGCGAGTTGGGAATACAGGTTTAATCCCATTATGCATTATTAACATCCACTAAAGCAGAAATGTACAATACCAGATCAAGTCTCATTGTCATAATAGTAGTCATTCTATTTTAATTTTGGCTATAACAACAGAAACAAACTTGATTTCAGAGTGCATTATAATGGGAATAATCTGTTTAATCATGAGTGATTTCAAGTGATGTATAATTAAAACTAATTTTTGGTATATTTATTTCTGTTGTAGTCGAGCTGTGAAGTTTTTGTTTGAGATTCTCAGTAGTTTTGATAATGAGCAACAGAGGTTATTTCTCCAGTTTGTGACTGGTAGCCCAAGATTGCCTGTTGGAGGTGGGTACTATGCTTAGCATTTATACTACAAGAGAGAAACTTCAGTACTTAAAAGCAGGAGGTTCTTCATTTGACATACAGTGCTTCTAAGGTTTTTTTTTTTGCAGTTTTTGGCCGGGGCTGGGTTTGAACCCGCCACCTCTGGCATATGGGGCTGGTGCACTACTCCATTGAGCCACACGCACCACCCCATAGTGCTTCTAAGTTATTCTGCTATATTTCTAAGTTTTCCATTTGTGTGCAGTACATTAAGAGACCATTGGCAGGGAAATTCATAAGGATTATCATACCCATATTGAAATAGGATTACTAATGCACCTGTAATGCTAGCTACATAAAATTCTAGGGTATTTGCATGTGAATAAATTCTGAAATCTGATTTATCAGAAATGAGTCGTATAAGTTGAATTTTTACTCTTTTGAAAATCAGAAGGCACAAAGAACTATTTCCTTTATATTATGCAATGACATAGATTTTAAATGTATTTTAATTTTTTAAAAATTTATTTATTTCTTTATTTTGAGAAGAGTCTTACTTTGTTGCCCTCAGTAGAGTGCTGTGGTATCATGACTCACAGCAGCCTCAAACTCTTTGGCTCAAGCAATCTTCTTTGCCTCAGCATTCGGAATAGCTGGAACTACAAGCGCCCACTACAGTGCCCAGCTATTTTTAAGAGACTGGGTCAGGCTGGTCTCTTAACTCCTGAGCTCAAGCAATCCACCTGCCTCAGCCTCCCAGAGTGTTAGGATTACAGGCATAAGCCACTGTACCGGCCTTTTCTTTTTTAATAAGTAAAATTTTTAAAGCTGGTTTCATATGCTGAATTTATATATTGAACATGTAGTTGCAAAGCAAGTAGTAACATTTTTTTTTAAATTACTAAGTTCTTTGGTCTCTTTCTTCTCTTAATCAGGATTCCGGAGTCTGAATCCACCTTTGACAATTGTCCGGAAAACATTTGAATCAACAGAAAACCCAGATGACTTCTTACCCTCTGTAATGACTTGTGTGAACTATCTTAAGTTGCCGGACTATTCAAGCATTGAGATAATGCGTGAAAAACTGTTGATAGCAGCAAGAGAAGGGCAGCAGTCGTTCCATCTTTCCTGATCACAACAAGAAACGCAGTGTCTGCCTGTTACAGCAAAAGAAACAAATCATGATTTCTTTTCTAAATGTATCACCTGAGTCAAGGAAACATGTTACGCCTTCTTGTTGTAGGAAAAACGGCTTGCAGATTATAAAAGAGACACTTGGTTGATATTCATTAATGGCCCTATGGACTTAAAGTGATCAGGCCCTAAAACATTGTTGTGATGAGGTTTCTTTAGCAAGTTCTTGTTTAAATTATCATTTATTTGATGAGTGAAGTTTTTAAACTTGCTTTGCTGTGTGAAATTTAAAAAAGGGATGTTTTTCCAGGCTGGAACAATAAATGTCGCTGTGCAGTTTAATTCTGGGCTGTGTGTATCCATGTAGCTAAGTCTGCAGTTCTGTTTCCTCCAAAGACAACTCTTGTACATAAGTACAGAAATTAAAGCTCACGTGTATCTGATAAATACAGTTTAGTAGACTAGCTCTGTGTGCTTTTCACTTCCCTCTAATTTTCTCTCCCTGATTTGTTGTCTGTGCAATTCAAGTTTTTGTTTTGTTTTTTTGTATACAACACTCATAGTTGTTACATTTTCGTTAGCCATGGGCTTGTTTTGTCCCATGTTCCCTCAAATTACGATCTAATTTAAAATTCTTTGGATTGAAATATATTGTCAATATAATTCAGCCTTTGTAACTTGGTAAACTTTTCTTATAGCTTAGTTTTAATGTAGGGTATTATTGGCTTTCTACCAGGTGACACAGTAGGACTGTTTACATGGTGATTCCAGCAGCAATAGCCTCTGGAATGGAGGCATGGAAAGCTCATTCATTTCTTTTATGTAGATTAAAAAATCCATAGCTTGGTCTGGCTCTGTGGCCAAAGCGTTTTACATTGATGTAAAGTTTTAAACAAAATTATCAGTTTTTGTTCCCTGCTGGAGTAAAAATTTTTTTTCCTTTGTTCTTAAGTTTTTGTTCAGAGTCTTTATTTCACTTTCTTCTTCCCGGTCTAGTGCTGACTTGGGACAAACTTCAGCCTTTGTCTCGACACAGATAAAAGCACCTGTAAACAATGCTGTCTAGTTGTTTTATGTGCTGATTTCTCAAATCTGCAATAATCCATCAGGTTAATGTTTTTACCTGAAAATAAATAAAGTTTGCTTCACCTTTTGGTTTATAGTTCTGTGCTGTATGCATAACTTTGAATTGTGTAGATGTATTTCAATGCAAGTCAGTCATCACTTCGCCATGATTCGGGTCATGGCCGATGTTGCTATTCAAACAATTTATGACAGCAACTTGAAGAACATAAAATGTGAAGAGAAAATGGGAGATTACTCCCTAAAGTTCAAAATTAAAACAGTTGCATAAACTTGAGAATTTCATTAATTCATCTCTTTGAAAATGAGAGGTGAGCTAATTATTTTTATTGAACTTTGAGAAATCAATTTTGTTTTACTGACTGTTCCAAGGTCTTAATTAACAATAGAAGCCCTTTCCCCATCCTACGACCCAAAAGAAAACTCAGATTGCTTTGTCATTTTTACACTTACATGGCTTTATATAGAAACGTCCCCTCCTAATAGTTAACTTAGGCAGTAAACCCCCGTTAAGCAGGAAGGGATTGTCAGAGAAGTTTGGGGGAAGGTGGGGTCTCCCTGCCCTTGCAGGGGCTCTGACAAGTGAGCAGCTTTACCCTGCAATCCACAAAGGGAGTCGCGTTTCTGCAGTTTCGCCACTAACAGCCTAGGAACTAAGCAGCTTCAAGTGAAGTTAAAGACTGAATCAATATGTTTTCAACTCTTCTGATCTCTTACAAACTAAGCACAACAATTTTTGTGTGAATAAAGCATTTTCCTCATTTTTTAAAGGCTTCTGTTAAAATTTCAACGTGTATGAACAAGATGTTACATATTAAAATGTCTATATTTGACCTTTTACCCATGTGGGCCCTGGCAGATTTGGCTTCATTGGTTTTTTAGCATCCAACGAGTACATAAGATGGTTTTGACTCAAATTCTGGAGTCTTGAGTGTTTCAAAGTCAGTAGCTATCTGTGTAAAAGATTCAGCCTCTGGCTTACTCCTTAAATACATGGGAACTTTGGTTAATCTGGGGCAGGAAAAGTTCCCATTTGGAAGCAATCTCTTGGCAGAGGCCTTATTATTGCCTCACAAGGTAAAAATGTATACTTCATTTGCTGTTATTCCAGCTATGCCTTAAAATTATTTATTTAGTAATCCTATCAACAAGCCTAATTTCTTAGTATACTTTACAACATGTAGACAGCTGGGTAGCAGCAAAGATTTTCTTGTCCTTAAATTTTTGCTGAGATGGAGTCAGATGTTAGTCATAAGTAAAACCAAATTTGTGTCGTCATTTGAACGGTTACTGATTTGATTGCTTTGTATATGAAATATTTTTATTAATAACTAGTTTTAACTATTCCACATTAAGAAGGAAGGGATGGTTAAGGGTAAGCTCTCCTCTGCCAAAAAAAAGTGAACTTAAGTTCTAGGTAGACTAATTGGGAACAGACTTAGAGTTTTAGATGCCTTAACCCAGGAGAAAACTTGCGCACAGCCACTCATACATAGTAAGGAATGATTTCTCTCTTGTGCTCGTCTCTGGTTCCCCACGTTTGTAGTGACAAACTTTCACCATGGCCGTATAGAAAGAAAGTGGCATGCTTGAAGGCCTCTTTTCTTGGGGTTGATACAGGTACATAATACAGAAAGGAGTGGTTTGACCAGATGAATGTGACCATTCACTTCCTATTCTGCAGTGACTTTTTAAGGCATCCTATCTGTATGGGCCAGAGGCTAAGGCACAAAGCACCAACTAGTGCATCCAACAAAGTACATCCAACTCTTGGTTTTCCGCAAGTAAGGCTTACCACAAAGAAATTTTAAGTTTGTCATCATCCCTCTGGTTCATCAGGTGTTGAGAATATACTTTGAATCCCCATCAGTGAGTATAAGCTCAGGAAATGGAAATGTTGATACTTCAAGAAAACAAGTGTTATTAAGAAATGGCAATTTTTCATCAAAGTACATTCTAAGCCAAATCCTTTTAGGGGAGATTCTGCATGCTGTTACTCATTTTTTCTTTCATCACCGAAGATGATCAAGGCTTCATTTATTTAGGCTTTGTTTCTTTGATCCATTTTGGTTTTTTCTGCTGTAATGAGTACGTTGTTTGGAAATGTCATACTCTGTACAAATCTCTGCAAAATGCTTTTTGTATGAGTGTTAGGTCTGACATTGCAGTAGTTGACAGACACAGTAAAGGATAACTTAGTGACAAATCACTGAAAATGTGTTACCTCAAAAAAACAAAATATAGTGTTTATATATAGAAAACAGAGGATTGGCTGTTTTCCAAGAACTTGAAGTTAACAGTTCTTATGCAAGAAAAAGTTCTTAGCTCTAGAGACTTATTCTGCATAAAGGAGACGTTCTTTAATAAAGGAAGAGGTGGTTTTATTTTTACTACAAGCCTACTCATATTACCAAACCTATAACTAGTTGCTGATCTCCTGTGTAAAGCATTTTTTTTCCTTTTATCTGAAACAGTGATTTATATGAACTGTTGGAATAATGAAACCTCAAACTACAGATGTGTATGTAAAATTGCATAAATGCACTGACTTCCTTCTCCCTGACTATATTTTTAATAAACAGCATTATCCTACATGTTCAGTTTTATTAACTTATGCCCAACTAGAGGGTTCTTCTGAGAAGTGGTATGTGCTTGTATGGGTGGCTTTTGGAAAGCTTCCTATTTGGGGTAAGTAATGAAATAATCTCAGCCTTTTTTTTTTTTTTTTAGGCAGATAATGGAAAACATAATAGGAACAAACATCCTCAGAGAGGTGGCCCTGCTACTTGCTTATTGATAGAGACAGATTTGCTCTTACGTAAGATATTTCTATGCATTGGTAGAACATAGTGCCTTTGGCATTGGAAGATACTCGAATATGTGCAGAAACAGTGGGACCTTCTGGTTGGCACACCGTGAAGTCATTTTTATTGGTTTTCGTGACTACCTACCAATTCTACCTGTAACTCGTGTCTTATTATCGGTCTTATTTCACCTGAAACAGAAAAGGCAAAGTAAAATTGACATGGGAAAGCAGAAAACATGAATTTTTACTATAAGAATGATACCTGAATTTGATTTAGTTTTTTCCTTTTTTTAAGTGAACAAGTGAATCAAATGTGATGTACAGATACACCGCACATGTCCATGTATGTATATATACACTAAGAAGTATACACACCTATTTATATATTATCTTGATAGAACTTACTGAGAAAAAGACAGACTTCCTTCTATGAATCTCTTGGTCTGTAAAGACTAAAAACGTGCTTGCTACCAAATACAAGCTTACCATAAGATACAAGACAACCACTGAGGATTGTTCCCCGTGCAATGCTGTCCGTCTTACCAGTTCCATGTTTGGGGCTGAGTACTGTCATGTTTTTGATTAATGTAATTATATGAATTGATGTTGCCATGTTAATGGATCATATGGATGAACTTTTGAATCTTTTTTTTTTTTTTTTTTGAGACAGAACCTCAAGCTATCACCCTGGATAGAGTGCCCTAGCATCACAGCTCACAGCAACCTCCAATTCCTGGGCTCAAGCAAGTCTCTTGCCTCCGCCTCCCAAGTAGCTGGGACCACAGGTGCTCGCCACAACGCCCGGCCATTTTTTTGGTTGCAGCCGTCACTGTTGTTTGGCGGGCCTGGGCTGGACTCGAACCCGCCAGCTCAGGTGTACATGGCTGGCGCCTTAGCCCGCTGAGCCACAGGCGCCGAGCCTGAACTTTTGAATCTTAATGGCGGTTATTGGGTCACTTTTCTGATAGAAAGCACACTGTTCTTTCAGACTCTTTGGAGCCAATGCAAACTTCAGCACAAGGCATTTTGGGTACAATTGCAGTCAAATTCCCACAAGGCGTGTGCTTCCTGAGGCCCCAGCCATTCCATCTTTTCTTAGCCAGTCTAGTGACCTCCGAATTATCTGTTACTTTCCTTCCCATTTTGTGTGTGTGAGAAGGGCTGGAAGAAGGCCAGTGCTGATGCCTGGAATAATGGTGTCCTTCCTATGCAAGGAACTGTGTGGGAATGTGTCCCAGAATCCCTGCACCCAAAGCATATCTGGTCTTTAAGAATTTGCCTTGGGACTTAAGGCAACCTTGACAGACTTAGCTAAGGTGATGGTAGCTCAAACGCCCCATTGTGGCTTTGAGGCCACAGGCACGCATGTTGGATCCTCACACTCTCAGGAATTCTGGTGTCAGGATTACATTTTAATATCTTCTATGTGGCTAAGATGCATTGAAATATTCATTAGGGATGCCATATTAAAAATCAAAGTTTTACTAAGGAATTTGGGGGCATAAAACACAAGTCCATGATACATGGTGAGTTGCTGTCAGTTGAAATGACCTTGTGTAAAGTTACCAGTAATACAAAGAAAGCCTAGTAGTCTCAGTTTGTAGTTTCCTAAATGAGGCAATTTAGGCCTTTGTTAAGGCATACTTAGCAAGCCAGTTCTATTCCCCAAGGATTCCCAAAGTCACTTAGAACAAAACACGGCTCCTAGAATTCAGGCAGAGTCTCTGGCATCATGATCCCTCATGCAGACCCGTGCAAAGGGCTCTGTGAAAATACATTAGGTGGAGCAGAAGGAGCTCTGGACAGTCAGATGTCCTGAGATAGCCTTAGCTGTGCTCTCTTCTTCTCTAGATCCTGATCTCCATGTTTGTCATACCAGTTCAATGATCTATAGGTTTATGTTTTTATGTTAATATTCTTGGAGTCTTGGTGTATGATTCTTTAAATCATCTTCCAGTGTCTCTTAAGGCATAGGTATTTGGGTGGAACATTCCTCCTGGTAGAAGGTTGGAGTAGCCCTTAGCTTCCCTGGTTCCCACTTTGAAATGTCAATAGCACCTTCCAGGCATGACAACTCAAAGTGCACACTCCCAAGGTGCCAAATATCCCAGACCTCAGGGTGGTGTTCTTCGCTGGTAAAGCAAAAGTGATTGTGTGTGCAGCTTTGGGAAAGCGTTCAGATTTTATATTCAGCCCATAATTGTAGTTATTGAAATGAAAACTTGGCAGAATTTCTGAGTAGGCACCGGAGAGGGATGAGAAATGTCAAAGTTACTTTTTTATTCAGAAAACGCCACAGTTCTGTCCTTCCTATTTCTCGTACGTACAATAAATAGCTCTCTCTTCCCCTGTTGCTTCTACTTGGGGCATCAGCTTACAACTGCGGCCTCCAATTTGAGAACTTCCACTTGTTTAAAATGTAACTAATTCTAAGAGGACTTAAAATTCAGAAACTCATTACATCTGTCCCATTTTTTCAATTTTAAAAACAGGTACAACTAAATTCATTGAGAAAATTTCAACAGTTTTTTTTTTAAGATTCACTCTGTTGCCCTGGGTTGAGTTCTGTGTTGTCATAGCTCACAGCAACCTCACACTCCTCGGTTTGAGTGATCCTCTTGCCTAGGCCACCAGGGTAGCTGGGACTCTAGGTGCCCCCCATAACACTAGTTTTTCTGTTTTTAGGAAAGACACAGGGGTCTCGCTCTTGCTCTGGCTGGTAAAAGTTTAAGAGTTCTAATGAGGATGTTAAGTAAGTATTCAACTCAGGTTTTTCAGCTTTCTAGAATGAAATCAAGTAAGTTGTTCTCGAATTATTATAGACCAGGCAAAATAAGTGCCGTTTCCTTCCCAGACAGTTGAGTGCTGTAATAGATGGGGATGTTCCCATAGCTCTTCCAATACACAGTACATTGCAGTGTTCCCAGTCACCTCCCAAAGACCCCGCTTCTTAAAGGTTTTGTTTTGTTGAACAAAAATAACAGGCTGTTATGTTCAAAGCAGAACAAAATGCTTAGTCATAATATCTTTCCATAGTTAAAATGCAAGAGGTCAGAATATGTTTGTCATTATTTCTTACACTCAGAAAGATGACTGTACATTTCACTGACTAGCCAAGACCTTGGACAACAGGTTTGATAATTTACTGGAATGGCTCACAGAACTCGGAAACACTTAGGTTTACAAGTTAGGAACAGCCAGATAGAAGAGAGGCAGAGAACACAGCATGGAGGCAGGGAGGCGGTGAACATTCCATGCCCTCTCTCGGCTTCCATCCTTCCAGCATTTTGATGCACTTGCCAACCTAGAAGTTCATTAAATCTCCTTGTTCAAGAGTTTTCATGGAGTTTAACCTCCAGCCCCACCTCTCCACCCCTCTACCAGGAGGTTGGTGGGTGGGGCTGTAAGTTCCAGTCTTCTGATTGGTCTTTCTGGTGACCAGCCCCATCCCAAATTATCTCATTAGAATAAACTCAGGTATGATCAAAAGGAAGCTTTTACCAAACCCATAGTCAGAAATACATTCCACACTGTAGCTAATTATACATACCCATATATCTGAAACTGAAATTAAAGTTCCACAAAGTAATTAATACCCATATTCCCAGCAATGTACTCTGATATCCCCTAGGCTGTTGTTTTTCAATTAAGGCTATTTCTAGGTGCTATATTTATGGAATTCAAAGTTTTCTTCTTTTTGCTTTTTCTTTGTTTTCTTTCATTTTTTTCCCCAGCAAACCCTTTTTGCAGTAAGACAAAACAAGCAATAAAAATTCCTTTCAAGAAGAACTGGGCCTCAAAAAACCAAGCTGGGTCCTCAACACCTTTTTATCATCTCCCTGCCTGGGTTGAAGTGTAATGGAATCCGAAACAGTTGCTACTAACAGTTCACTACCTGCTGCCCACTGGATCCAGCCAACAGCACAAGCAAGTAAGAGGAAGCTGTGATCTGTGATCCTCCCTCTGTTAAAACTACATTGAACTTGGCTGTGTTTTTGGATTGTGAGCAGATGCAGGCAGTGCCCAGACAGATAATGACACAGGATAAACACATTATTTCCACGACCTGGGGGAGGTGTTTAATGTTTTAAAAGCATGTTTAAATATTCAGAGGCATTTCCTTTCTCCCTAAGCAGGTGGCAAAGTGTTCTCTGAATCACTTATAGCTTAAAAAATAAATAAGTTACTCAGCTAAAGGGTTACCTCTGGAGTTTCAGGTTGGTGTCATGAGCTGGCCGACTGGGTCTTATTCTCTTTTGGGGTCACATCAACTTTGAATACCTGTGTATTTTCAGACAATTTTGTATGAGTCCAGCTTACCTGCTCTTTTCGAATATTTCTACGGTGGAGAGAGTGGCATTTGTCTCCACATTACTTGTTAAATGGAGGGGGAGCAGGTCTCTATTTGGTAACTCTCTTTGAATCCTATCATTTAGAGAGCTAGCAAATATCTCAGTCTTCATCTGACCCAGCGTTCTCAACTTACAGATGAAGAAAGAGGTCAAGAAAGGTGCAGGGACTTGCTAGTATGGTTCATAAGTGGTGGATCCTAGGTACAACCTAAGCCTCAGAGCCTCGTCTCTCTTCTGCTGTGCCTGGGCACTGGGGACGCTTGAGATAGGAGGGTTTAGGGTCAATCCCCTTCCCCTCCCACCCAGTACACGGTATCTTCATCCAGACAATCTGCTCTTCAATTCTTCACCCTTCCTGTTCTTCAATCAATTCTTTCAAAGCTCTAATTATTAAAAACTTCTTCCAATTTTCATAATAATTTTCGTTGGAACAACATGTTTGTTTCACATATTTGATTTTTTGAATCTAGTGACAGAAATATTTAGTGGAAGTCTTTGCTTTTTTATTTTTTATTTTTGTCATTGGAGAAATGGATCGTTTA
This sequence comes from Arctocebus calabarensis, assembly GCA_963573935.1. Lineage (NCBI taxonomy): Eukaryota > Metazoa > Chordata > Mammalia > Primates > Lorisidae > Arctocebus > Arctocebus calabarensis. The sequence goes on from CAUYON010113650.1 coordinate 15,617, forward strand.
TAGAAAATGACTATTCCTGGGGAGTATTTCTCTCTACTCACCCTCTCATTTTCCCTGAGTTTATTATTAGCTATTTCACAGAAATTTTTCTTAAGCTACTACCCAAGGAAATAGCAAAAATTGGTTTCTTATATTAATGGCCTTTAATTAATATTGAGACTAAATTATACCACAGGGAGGAGGCTATTTCTAGGTAGAAAATCTCCTCTTTATATTGAGTTGCAATCTGCCTCCTTTCTCCTGGTGATTTTTATTCCAGGTCAGTCTTTTGTAACCATTATATAAAACATCTAGTCCTCTGTCTAAGATGAAGCCCTTAAAATTTAGAGTTTACTACCATTTCCCCTGCCTTTCTTCTTAAGCTGTACTTCACACATTTCCCTAAGTCACCCGCTACCTTATGGCCATATCCCTTTGATAAAATGCCAGTCACCACTCATGGCTCATTTTTAAAAATGTTCTTGTAGAGATGAGGTCTTGCTATGTTGCTCAGGCTAGTTTTCAATTCCTGGCCTCAAGTGATCCTCCTGCATGGGCCTCCCGAAGTGCTAGGATTATAGCAAAAACTGCTGGACCCAGCCAGTTTGCATATTTAGAATAATATATAAAGCTATGACAGTGTTATCTGTAAGTACAGATGGAAACTTGTACTGTGTGGGAGGCTTGAGCTCCAGGGGCAGCTGCATAGCCTAGGGAAAGTGACTCAACCTCACCTCTCCTCACCTACAGGGTGAGGATGGTGATCACGCACACCTCATAATTAGAGATCACTCCAAGCAAGTGATTTAGGTAGAAACCAAAAGTAGACAAAATATACATTTCTGCAATAACTTTTTTTTTTTTGAGGCAGAGCCTCAAGCTGTCACCCTGGATAGAGTGCTGTGCCATCACAGCTCACAGCAACCTCCAATTCCTGAGCTCCAGCTAGTCTCTTGCCTCTGCCTCCCAAGTAGCTGGGACCACAGGCGCCCACCACAATGCCCGGCCATTTTTTGGTTGCCCAGCCGTCATTGTTGTTTGGCGGGCCCAGGCTGGATTCGAACCCGCCAGCTCAGGTGTACGTGGCTGGTGTCTTAGCCGGTTGAGCCACAGGCGCTGAGCCGCAATAACATTTTACAAGACCTCTTAAGATACCTTTGTAGATAAAAATGGAGAAATACTGTTTTTACCAATTTTAACTCTTGATATTGGGACAGTATGAATCCATCTAAACACTACCAGTGGTTAGAACAGTACTTATAGTAGGCACTCAGGAAATGCTAGCACTTCTTGTTTTATTAATAATTGTTATAATAGTTCTCATACTTCTTATCATTAATAATTATCATTATCATTATCTTCCGAGTTTGTTACCTCCTCTTCCTCTGTCCTTTCACTTCCTTTATAATCTCCTTGGCATAATTCTCCCTCCTCCCACCATCCCAGGAAATACCAGTGTTAAAAGTCTGCCATGTTTTTCTTCTACACCTATTGGTAACTGGAAAAAAAAGATGAAGTTTATAATTTGGAAAAGGAGAACTTTCTAAGTGTTTACAGCTCACAGTGGCCTGGCAGAAACAGGGATTCTGGCCCCCAGCCAGGGACACACGTTTCCACGGAAGGACAAAGGGAACAGGATTTTGGACTGAGGAGGGGGGCGTTAAACATACATATTTAACAAACTACAAAGGGAGTGGTGAATATTTATGAAAAGAGAAATACAGGCCTATGCAATGGGGTTTTCTGTCCTTTCCTGGAGTCCATGTTTAAAAATGGTGCCTTCAGCTCGGCGCCTGTGGCTCAACGGGCTAAGTCGCCAGCCATGTACACTTGAGTTGGTGGGTTCGAATCCAGCCTGGGCCCACCAAACAACAATGACGGCTGCAACCAAGAAATGGCTGGGTGTTGTGGCGGGCGCCTGTAGTCCCAGCTACTTGGGAGGCAGAGGCAGGAGACTCGCTTGAGCCCAGGAATTGGAGGTTGCTGTGAGCTGTGATGCCCCAGCTCTCTACCCAGGGCGACAGCTTGAGTCTCTGTCTCAAAAAATAAATAAATAAATAAATAAATAAAAATAAAAATGGTGCCTTCTCTGTCAAAAAGGTGAAACAAGGGCACGAAAACCCTCTCTGCACATGCTCTGTGGACTGTTAGAACCACTTCATGGCCCGTGTTCTTCTAGCAGGAAAGAATTCCGTTCTGGCCCTTAGGAAATAAAGCCCGCTGGCCATTACCAAGGGAGGGGTAAAATAATGAGTGTCCCATCCTCATGTCTGGGAACTCAGTTTTAAGGTTTCTCAGGGGCCCCCTTGGTCAAGAGGGGTCAGGTCAGTCAGAGAGAGGCTTAGGATTTTATTTTTAGTTGACTTTTCTTTTTTTGAGACAGATTCTTGCTCTGTCAACTGGGCTAGAGTACAGTGGTATCATGACAACTCACTGCAACCTCAGACTTCTGGGCTCAAGTGATCCTCCTGCCTTAGCCTCCTGCGTAGTTGGAACTATAAGCCACCACACCCAGATAGTTCACACTATTCTTTCCCCAAGTTGTGTTAGCTCTCCCAACTCAGATACATGACTTAAGATTACCTGAAATAAATGAATCTTATTGACTATGACACACTGTTCAAGTGAAACAAGATCTTTTGAGATCCTGACTTGGTCAGGTCCCATATTTAATATCTGTCCTGATTTTATGCCTCCCTGACATTGTATCAATGTAACAGCAATGCAAGTTGTAATAAAAGCTGCCACAGGGTCAAGAGCACACGTTAAAGCCAGGCACGGTGGCTCATGCCTATAATCCTAGGACTCTGGGAGGCCAAGGCTGGTGGAATGCCTGAGCTCAGGAGTTCAAGAGCAGCCAGAGCAATAATGAGACTCCATCTCTACTTTAAAAAGTAGAAAATTCAGCATGGTGGTGCCTACCTGTAGTCCCAGCTAAGAGGATCACTTGAGTCCAGAAGTTTGAGGTTGGTGTGAGCTTTGACATCATGGCACTCTAGCCTGGGCCAACAGAGTGACATTCTATCTCAAAAGAAAAAAAACAGAGCACACTTAAAGACTGTCTACTTTCCACCAACACCATACCTCTTGGGGGTTTTGTTTGTAGCTGGGAGTACAGGTGCCCACCACAATGCCCAATTATTTTTAGAGACTAAGTCTTGCTCTTCCTCAGGCTGGTCTCAAACTCCTGAGCTTAGGCAATCCACCAGTCTTGGCCTCCCAGAGGGCTAGGATTACACGCGTGAGCCATCATGCCCAGCCTCAACATCATACCTCTTAGGATTAGGATATTTAGCCAATTATGAATCCAGCCAAGTGCACCATGTCAGCCTTTGTTTCTGCACTTCATCTACAAAGATCTGGAAAGAGGCCTTGAAGGGGTTTGGGGACACCAGATGAAGACGCTTGACATAGTTTGTGTCGGAGGACTGAGGAACTCTGGGAGGAGCCCTCCCCAGTAAACCCGGAGTCCATATTTATTACTGTAGGGGCCCAAAAAGGGCGCCCAAGCCAGGCTTAAATGTCAAAACACAGCCTGGGGACATCTACCCACCTCCTCCCAGTATCGAGAAATAATTTTCCGGATTGACCCCCCCCTCCCTTGCACACATCCTGTTACAGCCCAAACCGCAACTTCCC
>CAUYON010113651.1:0-26601 GCA_963573935.1 Arctocebus calabarensis
GCCACTTTAAGACCTAAGCTCTGAGACAAGATAATTTGAAATGAAGGAGGCTGCTAGAAGGAATAAAGAGGACAAAGAGGCAAAGAAGAAGAAAAAACACATGAGGAGGAACCAAAAGAAAAATTGGGGCAACATGAAAAAATCAAAACAGGGTGGCTCCTGTGGCTCAGCGAGTAGGGCACCGGCCCCATATACCGAAGGTGGCGGGTTCAAGCCCAGCGTCGGCGAACTGCAAAACAAAAAAAATAGCCGGGCGCTGTGGCAGGCGCCTGTAGTCCCAGCTACTAGGTAGGCTGAGGCAAGAGAATCACTTAAGCCCAAGAGCTGGAGGTTGCTGTGAGCAGTGTGACACCATGGCACTCTACCCAGGGCGATAAAGTGAGACTCTGTCTCTACAAAAAAAAAAAAAAAAAAGAATGTCTTTCTATGTCAATAACTATAGCTCTGTGCTGCCATTTTAAGTATATCATTAGTTGGCTCGGTGCCTGTGGTTCAACGGGCTAAGGTGTCAGCCATGTACACCTGAGCTAGCGGGTTCGAATCCCGCCTGGGCCCGCTAAACAACAATGATGGCTGCAACCAGAAAATGGCTGGGCATTGTGGTGAGCACCTGTGGTCCCAGCTACTTGGCAGGTGGAGGCAGGAGACTTGCTTGAGCCCAGGAATTGGAGGTTGCTGTGAGCTGGGATGCCATGGCACTCTTTCCAGGGTGACAGCTTGAGGCTCTGTCTCAAAAAAAAATAATAAAAAGAAAATAAATAAATACATCATTAGTGTTAAGCATTTTTTTTTTTTTGGAGTTTGGCAGGGGCTGGGTTTGAACCCGCCACCCTGGGTACATGAGGCTGGCACCCTACTCACTGGGCCACAGGCACTGCCCAAAGCTAAGTTTTTTTTTCTTAAATTTTTATTATTTATTATTATTTATTTATTTTATTAAATTATAGCTGTGTACATTGATGCAATCATGGCGTACAATGTGCTGGTTTTATATACAATTTGAAATGTTTTTACCAAACTGGTTAACACAGCCTTCACGGCATTTTCTTAGTTATTGGTGTTAAGACATTTATATTCTACACCTCAGTGTTACGTTTATTTAATCATTTTCCTATTATTTCTGTTAGGATATCTGTGTTTTTTTTTTTTTTTTTCCATACACTTCTCTGTTTGCTTAGTATGTAAAAGTCTAGAACGAAAATGGTTGTCCTTTAAAGCAGCGTTCCCTGACATTTTTGGCGCCAGGGACTGGTTTCATGGAACACAGGTTTTCCATAAGCTGAGTGGGCAGGGGGGATGGGATAGGAGGCAGAGATGAGGTGGTGATGCCAGCAGTGGGGAATGGCTGGAAATACACATGAAGCTTTGTTTGTTTACCTGCCATGTGGCCTGATTTCTAATAGGCCACAGATCAAAACCTTTTTGTCACCAGGGACCAGTTTCCTGGAAGACATTTTTACCATGGAAAGGGGAGGGGTATTGTTCCACAGCCTGGGAGTTGGGGACTGCGGGTTTAAAGGACAAGTAAGTTTTATTAGCGATATTCCTAAATTTTGTTAATAAAAACGATTTCTTAAGAATGCTGAGTTTCTTAGTTTCTTGCTGTTTAGTATGTTTTTGTGATTCTTTTGTCTAGAAAATAAAAGATTGACTGTATCATGCCAAATATAATGAACATTACAGCAGTTAATGATAGCTGATCAGTTACTGTGATTTTATTAGGCATCAACTGAGTGCTATATATTCAGTGCTTTGTTTAACCTTACAACAATCCTGAGAATTAGGACTATAATCAATCCCATATTACTGCTGTCATTTTTCACATAAAGAAAATTGAGATATGAAAAAGTTGGATGATTTTTTCCAAGGTCACTAAGTGCTGACATTTGAATCCATGAATGTCTTCACTGCTACATTAAGATAAACTAAGAAAAGGCTGGGTGGGCTCAGTGGCTCGCACCTGTAATTCTAGCACTCTGGGAGGCTGAGGCAGGTGGATTCCTTGAGCTCAGGAGGTTGAGAACAGCCTGAGCAAGCGTGAAAGCGTGAGACCTACCTCTAAAAATAGATAGGCATTGTGATGGGCTCCTGTATCCCCAGCTACTGGGGAGGCTGAGGCAAGAGGATCACTTGAGCCCACGAGTTTGAGGTTGCTGTGACCTGTGACACCATGGCAGTCTTCTGAGGCTGACAAAGTGAGCCTGTCTCAAAAAAGAAAAAAGAAAAGAAAAGGCATGATATTTGCCCTAGAAGAATAGACAGATGGGTAGGTATAAATGCTAATTACAGGCTTGGCCTGGAGACCATCCTGAGCAACATAGTGAAACCCCTTTCTATACAAAAATTAGAAAAATTAGGAGGTGTGTATCTGTAATCCTAGCTACTTAGGAGGCTAAGGCAGGAGGATCTCTTGAGCCCAGAAGTTTGAGCTTGTAGTGAGTATGACAATACCACTACACTCCAGCCTGGGAAACACAGTGAGACTCTGTCTTAAAAAATAAAATAAAATTTAGAAAAGATAATTATAACATTATGCATTATGGAACAGATTTACATGTAATTCAGGAAAAGAGATATTTATATTGTATTAAATTTACAATTTAAAGGTTTATAGTTGCCGATTTTTAACTGATTATAATAAATAATTCACATACTACCCGAATTAATTAGATGAATGTATTACTCTTCATTTTAGCAGATTTTAGCAGTGCTAAAAACATATAGAGATATAAATTTTAATAAAGGTGTACATTTAATCATTTACAATTGAATGAAATGTTTAAAAATCAGAAACTTTCTGAATGAATATAATATAAACTTTGAAATTCTACTTAAAATTTATAATTTGGGTTATTGATACTTTTCATATTAGTATGTGTTTTTGATAGGTTCAAGTTGTTCCAGTAGTAGACAGAATTTGACATTGTCGTTAAGTTCCAACAAAGAAAAAGGATCTCAGTCTTGTAACTATGCTAATGGAGGACTTTTCAGTAAATACTCAGGCTCTGCACAGAGTTTGGCCTCCGTAAGTAAAGAAATAATATTGTTTTTTATGTTTGTTTATCTGTCTCTTATAGTCTAATAGTTAAGTGTCATATGCTTATAATTCTCAGAATGGAAAGAGACTTAAAAAATCATCCAGGCCCGGCGCCTGTGGCTCAACGGGCTAAGGTACCAGCCACGTATACCTGAGCTGGTGGGTTCGAATCCAGCCCAGGCCGCCAAGCAACAATGACGGCTGCAACCAAAAAATGGCCGGGCGTTGTGGTGGGCGCCTATAGTCCCAGCTACTTGGGAGGTGGAGGCATGAGACTCGCTTCAGCCCAGGAATTGGAGGTTGCTGTGAGCTGTGATGCCATGGCACTCTATCCAGGGTGACAGCTTGAGGCTCTGTCTCAAAAAAATAAAAAATCATCCAGCCCCGGCCAAAAACTGCAAAAAAAAAAAAAAAATCTTCTGGTTGAATCTACTCTGTTCAGGCAAATAAGTATCAGCCAGTTTGGTTCCAGGTTTCTTTGAGTGTGTCATATGGTCCATGGAGTCCTAGGAGAAAGGTGTTGTTATAGAAGTGGTACATCAAAATTAATGTTCTCCTAGCTAGGCGTGGAGGATCACATCTTTAATCCCAGCAGTCTGGGAGATAGAGCTGGGTAGATTGTTTGAGCTCAAGAGTTTGAGACCAGCCTGAGCAAGAGCAAGATGCCAGCTCTAAAAATAACTGGGTGTTGAGGTGAGCACCTGTAGTCCCAGCTACTCTGGAGGCTGAGGCAGGAGGATTGTTTGAGCCTAAGAGTTTGAGGTTGCTGTGAGCTATGACACCATAGCACTCTACCAAGGGTGACCAAGTGAGATTTTGTCTCAAAAAAATAAATATATAAAGTCTCCATAAAGAATGTCTAAGAGCGGCACCTGTGGCCTAGTGGGTGGGGTGCCAGCCCCATACACTGAGGATTCCAGGTTCAAACCCAGCCCCGGCCATACTGCAACAACAACAAAAAAAATAGCTGGGTACTGTGGCGGGAGACTGTAGTCCCAGCTACTTGGGAGGCTGAGGCAAGATAATCACCTAAGCCCAAGAGCTGGAGGTTGCTGTGAGCTGTGACATTGCGGCACTCTACCAAGGGTTAATGAGTGAGACTCTGTCTCTTAAAAAAAAAAAAAAAGAATGTATAAGAGGGGGTGGTGCCTATGGCTCATTAGGGTGCAGGTCCCATATTTCAAGAGTGGTGGGTTTGGCTCGGTGCCTGTGGCTCAAAGGGCTAAGGCGCCAGCCATGTACACCTGAGCTGGCGGGTTCGAATCCAGCCCAGGCCCGCCAAACAACAATGACGGCTGCAACCAAAAAATGGCCGGGCGTGTGGTGGGCGCCTGTAGTCCCAGCTACTTGGGAGGCAGAGGCAGGAGACTCGCTTGAGCCTAGGAATTGGAGGTTGCTGTGAGCTGTGATGCCTCGACATTCTACCCAGGGCGACAACTTGAGGCTCTGTCTCAAAATAAATAAATAAATTAATTAATTAAAAGTGGTGGGTTTGAACCCAGCCCTGGCCAAACTACAACAAAAAAAGAATGTCTAAGAGGTCGTTGGATCTACGCAGATCTTAAATTCCTGGAGAGTTCTGGACTTAAGGGGTCATACAGCAGTGTCTTTCAAACTGTTTTACCACATTCCATGGTAAGATAGACATTTTATGCTGTGGCCACCATACATATACATTTATCTCTAAATATGAAATAAGTTTTCCCAAACAGTATTTGCCCTGTGCATGATGTGCCTTTATACTTTCTGTTCTATTGCTTTATCCTTTTATAAAGGCTTATATGACCTGTTACATTGATTTCACAGTCTCTTAATAGGTCCTGAGAGAAAGCAGAGGGAAAAAAGATATTACCTTGAGTGAGTCTTTGATGTGTGAGAGTTTTCTCTGATGGAAATACAGGTTATCCAGAAAGGGAGAAGGGGAACAAAAGAGTGCAGAGACTTAAGCCCCGGCAAATTGGACGGGTAACATCTGTACTGAAGTTTGCAAGAGGATGAAATAAGACCAGGCCTGAAGAGTACAGGTTGCATGGGGTAATGCAGAGGTATCAGAGAGGACCTTTTAGACAGACTAAGGAGCAAACGATCTTCCTGAACTGTCAACCTGGCACTTTGATCATTTTACTCCTATGTATGTCACAACCTCTGAAACTCCCTTTTGCCCTCGGAACTCTCTGCTGGGCACCCAGTTCTTCTCACAAGAGGCTTCTGGGCTCCTTTCCAACCTTATTCTCAACCAAAGTGCCCATTGCATCCTGTTTGGTCAACTCAAGGCAGGGCAAATGAAGAGCACCCAGAAGCAGTTCAGTATGGCTGGACAGTGGAGTAGTACAGACCAAATTAAGGGTAAGCAGGGGTCAGATCAGACCAAAGTTAAGGGTGTGGTTCCATGGGAGTGTGCCAAACATGTGCAAAGACACTGGCTCCATACAGGACCACTTGCTGGCTTGTCAATGTGATTAAGAAGACTTGAGGGAGGACACTGTACAGGAAAATAAACAGATTTATTATGGCTGAGAATGCAAGCTTTGCAGAATTTTATAATAAAACATGGACTAGGGCCATGCCTGTGGCTCAGTGGGTAGGGCGCCGGCCCCATATACCGAGGGTGGCAGGTTCAAACCCGCCCCGGCTAAACCGCAACAAAAAAATAGCCAGGCTGTGGCAGGTGCCTGTAGTCCCAGCTACCCAGGAGGCTGAGGCAAGAGAATCACCTAAGCCCAGGAGTTGGAGGTTGCTGTGAGCTGTGTGATGCCACGGCACTCTACTAAGGGTGATAAAAAAAGGGTACCAAAAAAAAAAAATGGACTAATATCTTTGGAGGCCAGGAGCAGTGGGCCATGCCTATAATCCTAGCATTCTGGGAGGCTAAAGCAGGAGGATTGCTTGAGCTCAGGAGGTTAGGACCAGCCTAAGCAAACAGAGGCACCATCTCTACTAAAAATAGAAAAACTAGCTGGGTATGGTAGTGGGCGACTGTAGTCCTAACTACTCCAGAGGCTGAGGCAGGAGGATGGCTTGAAACCAGGAGACAGGTTCCTAAGAGCTAGACTGAGGCCATGGCACTCTAGCCCAGGCAAAAGAGTAAGTAAGATTCTGTCTCAAAAAAAGACTTAGGGGCTCAACGCCTGTGGCTCAACGGGCTAAGGCGCCAGCCACGTACACCTGAGCTGGTGGTTTCGAATCCAGCCTGCCAAACAATGACGGCTGCAACCAAAAAATGGCTGGGCGTTGTGGCGGGTGCCTGTAGTCCAAGCTACTTGGAAGGCAGAGGCAGGAGACTCACTTGAGCCCAGGAATTGGAGGTTGCTGTGAGCTGTGATGCCACAGCACTCTACGCAGGGTGATAGCTTGAGGCTCTGCCTCAAAAAAAAAAAAAAACTTTGGGAAACTCTTTGGCACTGTCTTAACAAAATTTAAAATTCATGTCATCAGGGCGGCGCCTGTGGCTCAGCGAGTAGGGCGCCGACCCCATATACCGAGGGCTGCGGGTTCAAACCTGGCCCTGGCCGAACTGCATCAAAAATTAGCTGGGCGCTGTGGTGGGCGCCTGTAGTCCCAGCTACTTGGGAGGCTGAGGCAAGAGAATCGCTTAAGCCCAGGAGCTGGAGGTTGCTGTGAGCTGTGACTCTAAAGCACTCTACCGAGGGCGATAGAATGAGACTCTGTCTTCACAAAAAAAAAAAAAAAAAAAATTCATGTAATCAGGGTGCAGTGGCTCATACCTATAATCCCAGCACTTGGGAGGCTGAGGCAGGTGGATTGCCTAAGCTCACAAGTTTGTGACCAACCTGAGCAAGAGTGAGACCCCCCAAAAAATAGCTAGGCGCTGTGGCAGGTGCCTGTATTCCCAGCTACCTGGGAGGCTGAGGCAAGAGAATCACTTGAACCCAAGAGTTTGAGGTTGCTGTGGGCTAAGATGCCATGGCACTCTACCAAGGGTGACCAAGTGAGTGAGACTCTATCATAAATAAATAAATAAATGTTAAATAAAAAGCGGCGCCAGTAGCTCAGTGGGTAGAGTGCTGGCCACATACACTGAGGCTGGTGGGTTCCAACCCAGCCCGGGGCCAGCTAAACAACAATGACAACTGCAACAAAAAAAAAGTAGCCGGGCGTTGTGGCAGTGCCTGTAGTCCCAGCTACTTGGGAGGCTGAGACAAGAGAATCACTTAAGCCCAAGAATTTGAGGTTGCTGTGAGCTGTAACGCCATGACAATCTACTGAGGGAGACAAAGTAAGACTCTGTCTCAAAAAAAAAAAAAAAAAAAAAAAATTAATCAGCCAAGTGCAATAGCTTGCATCTGTAATCCTAGCACTCCTGGAGGCCAAGGTGGGCGCATCACCTGAGCTCAAGGGTTCTACACCAGCTTGAGCAAGAGGGAGACCTCTACTAAAAATAGAAAAAAAAAAAGCTAGCTGGGTGTTGTGGTAGGTGCCTGTAGTCCCAGCTCCTCAGGAGGCTGTGGCAAGAGGACTAATTGAGCCCAAGAATTCAAGGTTGCTATGAGCTATGATGCCACAGCATTCTACCCATGGAGGCAGTGAGACTGTCTCAAAAAAATAAAATCCATGCTATATTTAACACAATAATACCATTTATAGGAAATAAATCTATAGATAAACTTACACATGTATACAAAGATGTACTAATAAGTACCAGGCTGCTAACTGCAGCATTACTTGGGGTACCAAGGACTGGAAATACTGTTGATTGCTTATCAGTAGGAAAATGCTCTGACAGGCTATGGCACATCCAAACAATGTGCCAATGTTGTACGCAATGGTGCTGTTAAAAAGGAAAATTGTGTGGGCGGCTCCTGTGGCTCAGCGAGTAGGGCACCGGCCCCATATACCGAAGGTGGCGGGTTCAAGCCCGGCCTCGGCCGAACTGCAAAACAACAAAAAAAAATAGCCGGGCGCTGTGGCGGGCCCCTGTAGTCCCAGCTACTCGGGAGGCTGAGGCAAGAGAATTGCTTGAGCCCAAGCGCTGTAGGTTGCTTTGCGCTGTTTTACGCAATGGAAATCTCCCATGGGTTATAAAGTGCCACTCTGTCCCCAAAAAAAAAAAAAAAAAAAAAAAGGAAAATTGTGCCTGTATTAATATGGAAAAGTCTCTAAGACACATAAAATTTAATGTAATCCCAGTTACTTAAGAGGCTGAGGAGGGCAGATGACTTAAGCCAAGGACAACTGGATATTTGGGGTTTGGAATGAAAGGGAAATTTATTTTCTACTGTACATCCCTAGTTTTATAAAACTATTTCATGTATTAATGCTAACAACAACAATAATAATTGCAAAACACAAGACTTCAAAGAAATTCCTGTAGACTTTGCAGAGACAGGAGCCCATTTCCTGTATCTTTAAAAATAAGAACTTTGATGGAAGAGTTTAACTCTGCAGTAGCCAGCTCACTATTCTCCCTGCTTTCAACCTTAGTTTCCTTCAATCCACAGTAATTGACCCCCAAAGGAAATTTGATCACATTATTTCCCTGCTTAAAGACCTTCAAGGATTTTGCACCCTCTCTGGAGCCCACCAGCCCCTATCTGACCCGTCCTTCCTCCTCTGGGACTCCTTAACTTGCCAGGTCTCACCCTGACTTGACAGACAATAGCTGGTGATTCCTGGAATTAGACAACCTTCTACCCTTCCGCCTCCCAAGGTGCTAAGATTATAGGCGTGATCCACCATGCCTGGCCAAGTATGTTAATTTGAATCTAGCCTTCCAGGTTCTTATGAAGTTATAGCAATCAAGGAGGAAAATAGAACATACTTTAATTAACACTTGTGAGATTGTTGAATAACTTCTAACTTTGTAGAGTCACAGTATACGGGCCTTCGATTATACTGTTATTCTCAGCCCCATAAATGGACCAGTTTGATTCTGTCATATCTTTGCAGATGAGCCTGGTAAACTCTCTGATCCTCGGTTTCCTCAATAGGAAAATGAGTAATTTTTTGTTTTTTTGAGGATTTCTTCAAATTAGAACAATGGTGAGTTTGCTCTGTCAGTTGAGTAATTCCCTCATGAGGCCTGCTGAGAAACTGACATCAAACAATCCATGTTAAGGGCTTGATAAAATGCCAGGCAGGCCCACAGTATACAGTAGTTCTCATTGTTAGTTTAGCCTTTATTTTTTGCCTCTGGGTACCATCTCCCATGATTTTCTATATGGTATCTCCTACTACTCTTTCGTGTTGTTTCCACACTGTTGCTCCCTCCTCACCTATACCAGCTAACTTCCCCATTCTTTACCCCTAGTCAAATCTTACGCCTTCTTCAATTGTGATAATAGCTACTGTTTGGCCGCACCTGTGGCTCATCGAGTAGGGCGCCGGCCCCACATGCCGAAGGTAGCGGGTTCAAACCTGGCCTCTGCCGAACTGCAAAAACAGAAAAATAGCCAGGCATTGTGGCGGGCGCCTGTAGTCCCATCTACTCGGGAGGCTGAGGCACGAGAATCACCTAAGCCCAGGAGTTGGAGGTTGCTGTGAGCTGTGTGATGTCACTGCACTCTACCAAGGGCGATAAAGTAAGACTCTGTCTCTCCAAAAAAAAAAAAGATAATAGCTACTGTTCCTTGCATCTTTGCTCCGATTCAGGCATGCATTATCTCAACCCAGTTCTGACACCAACTCAATGAAGTGGGTACTGTTTATTATTCCTCCAAATACAAAGACATTAGGATCTGGAGAGTTGAAGCAGTGGCAGCTGGTAAGTGGTTGAGCCAGCGGGGTGTGAAGCCCTGGAGTCCTTCTGCGGAGTTAGGTCTCCCAAATACCAAGATAGAATGAAGCAGCCCTTGGCAATCCCACTCAATTTCAGTGCACCATAGACCTCTTCTACTCTAAGACCCCTCCCACCCCCAGTGCGCGCGTGCTCACCCCCGTATCCCCGTCCTGTTGCACACCCCATTAGCTTTAAGGGTTTGTCTGTGGACTTTCAGCCCAGAAGGTGGGTACTTCGTCTCACGCCACGTTGTCCACATCATCCATTCTCCCTTCCTCTCTCGTCTCTCATTTCCTTTTTCTCCCGTTAAGCATTGGGAGCCTACTCTGTGCCAGGATTTGGTGTTCAAATGTTACCAGCGGAGAGGTCAGAGAAGGATGGAATTATAAGACATTTTTCTTTTTTCTTTATGCCCTTCTATGTGGCTGATTTTTCTTAAGAGAGCACGCAAGCCCAATTCCTCCAACACACTTATAATGTGGCATTGCTAAGTTGGTTTGGTCCAAGTAAGGCCCTGTTCCCTTAACTCCCAGCCCCCACGCCTCCTCCACAGTCCCTCAAATCCAGGCCGCCCAGCCCCCTCCGGAAAGGGGAGTTGGGGGCGAGCGCCGAAATCTGAGTGGCTCTTCCGAGCCTCGGTTGCCGTAGAAACCAGCAGCACGGGCCTTGGCGGTCCAGGATACCCTCCTCCCATGACGCAGCCAATAGTCTCAGAGCTCCATCGCAGGCCACCCCGCCCCCAGCTGCCAGGCAGCCCACTGGGTTAGAGCCCTGCCCTCAGCCCAAGGGACTCTACCAATGAGCTTCGACCCTGCCCTCCAGGTCTTCCAAGTAACAAGACTTGATTTTTTTTTTTTTTTTTTTAAACGACATCTCCAAATTAGCGGGAACTAGCAGTAATACCTCTGTCAAGTTGTAGCCCAAAGAATCTTTAGCTGGTATTTTACTTTTTTTTTTTTTTTTTGTAGAGACAGGGTCTCACTTTGTCGCCCTCGGTAGAGTGCCGTAGCGTCACAGTTCACAGCAACCTCCAACTCCTGAGTTTAGGCGATTCTCTTGCCTCAGCCTCCCGAGTAGCTGGGACTACAGGCACCCGCCACAACGCCCGGCTAGTTTTTTGTTGCAGTTTGGCCGGGGCCGGGTTTGAACCCGCCACCCTCAGTATATGGGGCCGGCGCCCTACTCACTGAGCTATAGGTGCCGCCCTGTTATTTTATTCTTAAGGAGACCAAAACTGTTTAAATTACGTGGCCATTTTTTTTTTTTTAGAAAGAGCCTCAAGCTTTCACCCTGGGTAGAGTATTGTAGCATCACAGCTCACAGCAACCTCCAACTCCCGGGCTCAAGCGAGTCTCTTGCCTCAGCCTCCCAAGTAGCAGGGACTACAGGCGCCCATCACAATACCCAGCTATTTCTTTTGTTGTAGTTATCATAGTAGTTTTGGCAGGCCTGGGCTGTGTTCAAACTCACCAGCCCCTGTGCATGTGGCCTACACCCTAACCACTGAGTTACAGGCACCGAGCCACGGTATTTTTCTTGGCGCCCTTGTTACAGCTCTCATCCAGTGAACCCTTCATTATGACCAACGTCCCAAACTATTCTGCAGTCCCATTTTGAAAATGGGAAAACAGAGGAAAATGAGCTGAAGTATCTCCGGAGAGACTCATTGAACAAATAAAGTTTGATTTCAAATCCTGGACATTTTGTTTAAAACCCTAGTATTTCCATGTTTAATTTCTGACCCCCCTCTAGGAGTCCACTGTTATTTTAGCCCATGCTTCTCTGAGTTGCAAATTAACTACATCTCCTAGATTAGCAACCCAGCATTCTGTCAAGGCTTGTAAGACTTTGGGACTTCAAGGAAAAGGTTAAAAAACTAACCTTCCTCCTTCCCCCCACCAAAAAGAACAAATTGTATTTATTTAGTTTTGGAGACAGAGTCTCAAGCTGTCACTCTGGGTAGGGGGTCATGGTGTCACAGCTCACAGCAACCTCCAATACTTGGGCTTAAGTGATTCTCTTGCCTCAGCCTCCCAAGTATCTGGGACTACAGGCACCCACCACAACACCCAGCTATTTTGGGGTTGTAGTTGTCATTGTTTGGCGATCCCAGGCTGGATTTGAACCCTCCTAGCTCCAGTGTACATGGCTGGCGCCCTAGCCATAGGCACCGAACCTAAAAAAAAACAACAAATTTTAAAATTCAGGGACAGACTAAAGATTGCCACTTTTTAATTTTGCCAAGTAAAGGTAAGAAAAACATCCATCAGCCAGGCATAGTGGTGTACATCTGTAATCCCTACTTCTTTGAAGGTTGGAAAGGGGGATTGCTTGAGCCTAAGAGTTCACCTGAGCAATGTCTTGAAAGAAGGAAGAAAGGAAAGAAGGAAAGGAAAAAGGGGAGGGAGGGAGGGAAGAAGAAAGAAAGAAAAGTAAAACCTCAATTTTATTAGTGTTACCTAATAAAACTATTATGCACGGCACAAGTATAATTTTAAACTTTCCAGTTGCCATATTAAAAAAAGAAAAAGAAAGTAATCAAGGGAGGGGAGGAGAAAGAAGGAAAGAAGGTAAGGAGAGATGAAATTAATGTTTATATACTTTAGTTAACCCAACATATCCAAACATAATCTCAACATGTAATCAACAGAAAAAAATATTAATGTAGTACTTTACATTTTTTATACTAAGTCTGTGAAATCTAATGTATATTTTGCACTAGAGGACATTTCAATTTTTACTAGCCACACTTCAAGCTCCCAACACCCTCTGGTCAGTTCTACACTATGATTTAGTAAAAAGAAAGGGCCTTGTAACGCACACGTGCATATACTGTCATAAACCTCTAAATTTTATTTCATTTTATTTATTTATTTCTTGAGACAGAGTTTTATTCTGTCACTCTGGGTAGAGTGCTGTGGGGCCATAGCTCACAGCAGCCTCAAACTCCTGGGCTCAACCCATCCTCTTGCCTCAGCTTCCTGAGTAGCTGGGAAAACAGGTGCCTGCCACAACATCCAACTGGTTTTTCCATTTTTAGTAAAATCAGGTCTCGCTTTGCTCAGGCTGATCTCGAACTCCTGAGCTCACCAGCCTCGGCCTCCCAAAGTGCTAGGATTACAGGAGTGAGCTACCATGCTTGGCCATCTAACATTTTTTTTTTTTTGGAGACAAAGTCTCACTATGTCACTCTCAGTAAAGTGCGATGGCATCACAGCTCACAGCAACCTCAAACTCTTGAGCTCAAGTGGTCATCTTGCTTCAGCCTCCCAAGGTGCTGAGACTACAGGCATGAGAATACCTGGCTATTTTGAGAGATGGGGTATCCTCTTGCTCATCTGGTCTCCAACTCCTGAGCTCAAGCAATCCACCCTCCTTGGCCTCCCAGAGTGCAGGATTATAGGCATGAGCCACTATGCCCAGCCTACACACATAGTTTTGAGACTAAGTTCATAACAGTTCAGAATTTTTTCAAGCTTGTTTCCTGCATAGTCATGTCTCCAGAGCTTTGGTATGAATTTATCTGTGTTTAAATGATAGATCCAAAATAAATAATGACAGCAATGACTTTGAAGTTGAGGAACCAGGATTGAGTTGCTTCAATCCTGCCTGTCCTTTTATGTAACCACTTGAAGCTTTTGTATTTAAAATTTTAACATGGCAAAAACAAAGAATAGGCTCAGCACCTGTGGCTCAAATGACTAAGGCACAAGCCACATACACCTGAGCAGGCAGGTTCGAATCCAGCCCAGGCCCACCAAAACAACAATGACAGCTGCAACCAAGAAATAGCCAGGCGTTATGGCAGGCACCTGTCTTCCCAGCTACTTGGGAGGCTGAGGCAAGAGAATCGCTTAAGCCCAGGAATTGGAGGTTGCTGTGAGCTGTAATGCCACAGCACTTTACCCAGGGCCACAGCTTGAGGCTCTGTCTCAAAAAAAAAAAAAACAAAGAACAAACTATAAAGTGTGGTAACTGCAAATTTATAACTTAATAAATTATTATTTTGCATTATTAGCTTAGCAAAATTGTTTTCCAAATTTCATGTTTTACCAATATTTAATATTGAAATTGGCTCTTATTTTCTTTGTTTTGTTTTGTTTTTTGAGACAGAGTCTTACTCTGTTCCCCAAGCTAGAGTGCCAGGGCATCAGCCTAGCTTACAGCAACCTCAAACTCCTAGACTCAAGCAATTTTCCTGCCTCACCTTCCCGAGTAGCTGGGAATACATAAACCCACCCCTGCGCTGGTCTAGTTTTTCTATTTTTAGTCGAGAGGGGGTGACTGTCTTGCTCAGGCTGCCCTTGACCTCTCAAGCTCAAGCAATTCTCCTACCTAGGTCTCCCAAAGTGATAGGATTACAGGTGTAAACCACTGTGCCCAGTCAGAAATTGGCTCTTATTTTTCAAGTTATTTTTCTTGTTTTTCATCTATAAAGGAATGTGATTATTATTGCAATGGACCACTATATATAAATATGTTTTATATTTCCTTTTTCTTTTCTTTTTTTATTTTTGAGACAAACTGTTAAACTGGGTAGAGTGCAATGGCATCAGAGCTCACAGCAACCTCCAACTCCTGGGCTCAAGCAAATCTCCCACCTCCGCCTCCCAAGTAGCTACAACCAACGGCGCCCTCCACAATGCCCGGGGTTTTTTTTTTTTTTTTTTTTGGTTTCAGCCTTCATTGTTGTTTGGTGGACCTGGGCTGGATTTGAACCCTCCACCTCAGGGCTATGTGGCTGGCACCTTAGCCACTTGAGCCACAGGGGCCAAGCCATGTTTTTTTTTTTTTTTTTTTTTTTGAGGCAGAGCCTCAAGCTGTCACCCTGGATAGAGTGCTGTGGCATCATAGCTCACAGCAACCTCAATTCCTGGGCTCAAGCGAGTCTCCTGCCTCTGCCTCCCAAGTAGCTTGGACTACAGGCGCCTGCCACAACGCCCGGCCATTATTTTTGGTTGCAGCCACCATTGTTTGATGGACCTGGGCTGGATTCGAACCTGCCAGCGCAGGTGTACGTGGCTGGCGCCTTAGCCTGTTGAGCCACAGGCGCCAAGCCCCAAACCATGTTTTATATAAAATTTTCTACTCTTCAAAGAAATATATTAATTGAAAACTATGGTTTCAATACTCTTTTCCCTTGTTTGTACTCTATTTACTTTTACTAACATGATTACAAAGTTCAATAAAAGAATATTTTCACTGCTTGCATTTCTTTTCTGGCCATTATCATTAGCATCATTTATTGTGTTTCACGACTGTTCCAGAAAATAATGTCATTTAGAAGAAGTGTAGCTGTTAAATTATCTGCTCTGGGTATCAACTAAGCACAGTACACTGAAGAAAAGATACAAGGAGTGAGGAGAGTGTTAAGGGGGGGAACAGAGGTGGGGGCGCTGGGAAGAGCAAGGAATGGATTGGGGCAACATTCGTGCAGGGGAGGCAGCGCGGCTGCAAACTGAAAAGAGCCCAGTGTGGCTGGAAACTAGCGCGAGAGCAAGAAAGTGGCGAGGAGGCTGAGGGGTGGGTAGGGGCAGACCAAGTGAGGCCTAGGGGAGCTGGGGTAGATTCCGGTGTTTACCTTGAGAATAATGGGGAAACCATTGACGGGTTTTAAGAAAAGAAGAGAGACAGATTTGTGACTTTAAAATATCACTCTGGATTCAGGGAAGATACTGGAATGGAAGGAAGCTTGCCAGGTACCGGGGGACCTGGATGAGAAAGGGTAGTGACCTAGTTGAGTGGGGCGGTCAGCATAAGTCCCCAAGAACTTCCTGGTTTGAACAGCTCAGTTGTAAGCCCAGCCTTGGACTCCTGTGACCTGCAAGGTTTGGATCCTGGGCACCAATCTGAAAAGCTAGTCTGTATGCACCAATAACCACCACAGCTTGGTAGCAAATTGGAGTTTGGAGTTTTGATTTTCTTTTTTTTTTTATTATTTTTTGTAGAGACAGAGTCTCCCTTTGTCACCC
The DNA here is from genome assembly GCA_963573935.1 of Arctocebus calabarensis. Lineage (NCBI taxonomy): Eukaryota > Metazoa > Chordata > Mammalia > Primates > Lorisidae > Arctocebus > Arctocebus calabarensis. Next base: position 15,746 of record CAUYON010113651.1, read on the forward strand.
TTGGTAGAGTGCTGTGCAGTCACAGCTCACAACAACCTCCAGCTTCTGGGCTTAGGTGATTCTCTTGCCTCCGGAGTAGCTGCAACTACAGGTGCCCACCACAACGCCCGGCTATTTTTTGATGCAGTTTGGCCGGGGCTGGGTTTGAACCCACCACCCTTGGTATATGGGGCTGGCGCCCTACTTGTTTTTTTTTTTTTTTTTTTGGTAGAGATACAGTCTCACTTTATCATCCTCAGTAGAGTGCCATCATGTCATAGCTCACATCAAAGTCCAACTCCTGGGTTTAGGTGATTCTCCCGCCTCAGCCTCCCAAGCAGCTGGGATCATAGGCGCCTGCCACAACGCCCTATTTTTCTGTTGCTGTTTGGCAGGGGCTAAGTTTGAACCCTCTGTATATGGGGCCAGCACCCTACCCACTGAGCCACAGGTGCTGCCCAGCGGTTTTGATTTTCAAAATCTGGCCTCCTTCTTCCAGCGACTATAGGAGATTGAGCATTATCTTAATAGAATGGGTGTACTTTGATTCATTTAATAAATAGTTATTGACCATGTACTGTGTGCCAGGTACTGTCCTAAGGGTTAGAGCAGGAAATGAAATAGGCAAAATTCTCTACCCTCTTAGTAAAGCCGACTGTTTTTTGTTTGTTTTTTTGGGGGGGAGAGTCTCACTTTGTTGCCCTCAGTAGAATACCATGGCGTCACAGGTCACAGCAACCTCAAAGTCTTGGGCTCAAAAATTCTCTTGCCTCAGCCTCCCAAGTAGCTGGGACTACAGGTGCCCACCACAATACCTGGCTACTTTTAAAGACTAGGTCTCGCTCTGGCTCGGGCTGGTCTCCAGCCTGTGAGCTCAGGCAATTCACCAACCTCAGTTTCCAAGAGTGCTAGGATAACAGGCATGAGCTACTGAGCCCAGCTCTAAAGCTGATATGTTGGCTCAGTACCTATAGCTCAAATGGCTAGAGCGCCAACCACATACACCAGAACTGTTGGGTTTGAATCCAACCCGGGCCTGCCAAACAATGACAAGTACAACCAAAAAATGGTCAGGTGTTGTGGCGGTAGTCCCAGCTACTTGGGAGCTGAGGCAAGAGAATCGCTTAAGCCCAAGAGTTGGAGGTTGCTGTGAGCTGTGATGTCACAGCACTCTACCCCAGGTGACAGCTTGAGACTCTGTCTCAGAAAAAATAAAATAGTCTCTGCGCCATGGCTCAAGTGGCTAAGGTGCCACCCACATACACCTGAGCTGGTGGGTTTGAATCCAGCCTGGCCCGCCAAACAACAATGACAGCTGCAACCAAAAAATGGCCGGATGTTGTGGCGGGCGCCTGTAGTCCCAGCTACTTGGGAGGCAGAGGCAGGAGACTTGCTTGAGCCCAGGAATTGTAGGTTGCTGTGAGCTGTGATGCCACCGCACTCTATCCAGGGTGACAGCTTGAGGCTCTGTCTCAAAAATAAATAAATAAATAAAATAAATGAACAAATAAATAAATAAAGCTGACATGTTTTCGCACAGTCGACAGGCAGAAAACCAGTGAACAAATAAAATAATTTCAGAATGTGGGAAGTGCTATGAAGAAATAATGTGATGAGAGAGACATCAAAAATGAAGACATCTCACAATATCAAACATTGAATAGATGTGGATATTAGGATACTGCTCATGCTGCCTGGAAAGGCGCGCTGCCATAACTTAAAAGTTAGGCATTATTTTGTAAAAGTTAACATTCATATGTCTTCAGAGGAAGCTATTGTACCCTCCCCATGTACTTGGGAGCCCCCCTGAACATGAGCAGGGACTACTCTAAGACTGCCAATAGCAGCACTGTTCAAAAAAGCCATAATCCAAATGTCCGCACACAGGAAAACCCTGGTATATTCCTCCAGGGGAATGTGGAAAACTTACATAGGTCCAATAATTTGGATGACTCTCAGCACTACCACAGTGAGTGAGAAAGTGAATACCAGACCATTATATATAGCGTGATAGCAATGGCAACACAATATATTTTTAGAAAAACATTTATTGGCTTGGCGCCTGTGGCTCCATGGGCTAAGGCGCCAGCCATGTACATCTGAGCTGGCGGGTTCGAATCCAGCCTGGGACCGCCAAACAACGACGGCTGCAACCAAAAAATGGCCGGGCGTTGTGGCAGGCACCTGTGGTCCCAGCTACTTGGGAGGCAGAGGCAGGAGACTCGCTTGAGCCCAGCAATTGGAGATTGCTGGGATCTGTGATGCCACAGCACTCTATCCAGGGTGACAGCTTGAGGCTCTGTCTTTAAAAAAAAAAAACAACAAAAAAACCCCATTTATTTATGTATTTTTTGGAGACATAGTCTCATTCTGTTACCCTGGGTAGTGCCATGGCATCATAGCTCACAGCAACCTCAAACTCTTGGGCTTGAGCAACCCTCCTGTCTCAGCCTCCCAAGGAGCTGGGACTACAGATGCCCACCACAACACCCAGCTAATTTTTCTTTCTTTCTTTCTTTCTTTTTTTAGAGACAGAGTCTTACTTTGTCATCCTCGGTAGAGTGCTCTGGCATCATAGCTCACAGCAACCTCCAGCTCTTGGGCTTACCTGATTCTCTTGCCTCAACCTCCCAAGTAGCTGGGACTATAAGCATCTACCACCACGCTGGGCTATTTTTTTGTTGCATTTTGGCCAGGGCCAGGTTTGAACCCACCACCCTCGGTACATGACGCTGGTGCCCTACTCACTGAGCCATAGGCACCACTCTAATTTTTTTATTTTTAGTAGAGATGGGGTCTTGCTCTTGCTCAGGCCGGTCTCAAACTCCTGAGCTCAAGCAATCCTTCTGGCTCAGCCTCCCCAAGTGCTAGGATAATAGACGTGAGCCACCATGCTGGACTAAGAAACCATTTCTTTTTAAAAGTAAGGGAGGCCAGGGCGTGATGGCTCATGCCTGTAATCCTGGCACTCTGGGAGGCCAAGGTGAGTGGATTGCCTGTGGTCAGGAGTTCAAGAACAGCCTAAGCAAGAGTAAGACTGCGTCTCTGAAAATAGAAAAAGTAGCCAGACATTTTGGCAAGTGCCTATAGTCCCAGCTACTCCAGAGCCTGAGGCAAGAGGATGGCTTGAGCCTAAGAATTGGAGTTTGCTGTAAGCTATGAAGACAGGGCACTACACCCGGGGCGACAGAGTGAGACTCTGTCCTAAAAAAAAAAAAAAAAAGTAAGAGAAAGGAGAAACTAGAACCTCATACACTGCTGACTATAATGTAAAACAGTGTAGCCACTCTGGAAACAGCATGGTAGTTCCTCAAAAGGTTAAACACACAGCTATCATATGACCCAGCAATTATACTTGGGTATATCAAGAGAAATGAAAACATGTGTCTTTTTCCGTGAAAACGTGCCCACAAATATTGATAGCAGCATTATTCATAAGAGCCCTAAAGTGGAAACAACCTAAATGTCTACCAACTGATTAATAAATAGAGAAAATGTGGTATATCCATACAATGGAGTATTATTCAGGAATAAAAAGGAATGAAGTTCTGATAAAGGTAACATTAATGAATGTAGAAATCATGATGCTAAGTGAGAGAAGCCAATTGCAAAAGACCACATAATATGATTCCATTTAGAATGTCCAGAATAGGCTTGGTGCCTGTGGCTCAATGGGCTAAGGCACCAGCCACCTACACCTAAACTGGCGGGTTCAAATCCAGCCCGGGCTCCGCCAAACAACAATGATGGCTGCAACCCAAAACTGGTGGGGCATTGTGGCGGGCGCCTGTAGTCCCAGCTACTTGGGAGGCAGAGGCAAGAGACTCGCTTGAGCCCAGGAATTGGAGGTTGCTGTGAGCTGTGATGCCACAGCACTCTATCCAGGGTTACAGCTTGAGGCTCTGTCTCAAAAAAAAAAAAAAAAGATCACTGATTACAGACCCCTGGAACAGATAATAATAATGACAAAAAAAAATTTAATATTCTAAGAATTACCAAAATGTGACATACAGACATGAAGTGAGCACCTGCTGTTGGGAAAGTGGTGCCAATAGTCTCGCTTGATCCAGGGTTACCACAAACCTTGAATGTATGAAGGTCTCAGTATCTGTGAGGCACAATTAAATGAGGTGTGCCTGTAACATGAATAACTTCTTATCCTTGTAGTCTTACAGCAAGTTTATACAGCACTTTCACATTTATCTAATAGATGTTTATTTGTTTTTTGAGGCAGAGTCTCAAGCTGTCACCCTGGGTAAAGTACTGTGGTGTCACAGCTCACAGCAACCTCAAACTCTTGGGCTCAATCGATTCTCTTGCCTCAACCTCCCGAGTAGCTGGAACTACAGGTGCCCACCACAACACCTGGCTACTTTGTTGCAGTTGTCATTGTTGTTTAGCTGGCCCGGGCTGGGTTTGAACCCGCCAGCCTAGGTGCATGTGGTCAGCGTCATAATCACTGTGCTATGGGCACCGTGCCAGATGTTATGTTTTCATACCCATTTTATGGCTCAGAAAATTAAGGCTCAGAGATTAGTGACTTAGTCAAAATCACGGAAGTGATCAGATGGCAGGTTTCAGTCTTAAACCAAAACTCCTCTGTACCAATTTATTGCATTTTCTACTGTAACACTACAGCCTCCTTTTGTTGGATAAGTTCCTAAAGTATCCCACAACCTTAAAGTATCTAAAACTACATTCGTAAGGAGAAAAGTTTGAAATTCACCTTTATTGAAAGCTGCTTGACAGATATATTTCTGAGAAAAAAAAATGCTTATTTCCAGGGAATTAAAAGATGTTGATATCCCTTTGAATAGTTAGTTGTCTTTAGGTTGAAAGTAAGATTTTTGACATCTCTCAGTGACTGCATATGTGAATATTTTTAATTTTTTTCTTTGTTTCCCTTTTCTGTAAAGATGTAGCAATAGCTGTAACATATAGCTGTGATGGATCATATAGCATGCAGGTAAGCCTTATTGGTTTGGTTCTACAGTTTAGAGTTAATCTTATCTTCTCCTATTGAATAGTGTCTCTTTTCACTCTCATTTCTCTTTTTTTTTAAATTACATCGTAGCTGTGTACATTAATGCAATCATAGGATACAATGTGCTGGTTTTATATACTATTTGAAATATTTTCATCAAACTGGTTAACATAGCCTTCACCGCATTTTCTTCAGACATTTCTAAATGTCTGTTAAGACATTTATTTATTATATTCTACACTTAGTAAATTTAACATGTAGCTTTATAAAATTCACCATAGGTGTGGTCCCACCAATTACCCTCCCTCCACCCATTCTCCCTCCTTCCCTGCCCTCCCTTTCCCCTTTCTCCTTCTTCTTGGGCTATAATTGGGTTATAGCTTTCTTTTTTTTTTGAGACAGAACCTAAAGCTGTCACCCTGGACAGAGGGCCGTGGCATCACAGCTGACAGCAACCTCCAATTTCTGGGCTCAAGCGAGTCTCATGCCTCCGCCTCCCAAGTAACTGGGACTACAGGCGCCCGCCACAATGCCCGGCCATTTTTTGGTTGCAGCTGTCATGGTTGTTTGGCGGGCCCGGGCTGGATTCGAACCCGCCAGCTCAGGTGTACATGGCTGGTGCCTTAACCCGTTGAGCCACAGGCGCCGGGCCGGGTTATAGCTTTCTTAAGAAAGGTATAAATCGGTTTCATAGTAGGGCTGAGTACATTGCATACTTTTTCTTTCATTCTTGAGATATGTGCACCAGAATGTTTATTGCAGCCCAATTCATAATTGCTAAGTCATGGAAGAAGCCCAAGTCTCTCGTTTCTCTTAAACATTTGACTGTTGTGACTGTAGATAGCAGAATGTCATGTGCTTTTATTTCAGACTCGATTTGGGGAAATTACTTGCTATATAGTTTCTGATTGTTTACTCTGTTTGGCTGTGGTTTCCTTAAGAGTAAAAATTTGGCAAAAAGTGGGCAGCACCTTTGGCTCAGTGAACCTGGCCCCAGCTAAAGTGCAACAACAACAACAACAACAAAAAATTGTGGTGGGCACCTGTAGTCCGAGCTACTCGGGATGCTGAGGCAAGAGAATCGCCTAAGCTGAGAGCTGGAGGGTACTGTGAGCTGTAATGCCACAGCATTCTACCAAGGGTGACAGAGTGAGACTGTCTAAAGAAAAAAAAATTGGCAAAAAGTAATAGCCTTGAATCAGGTGCTAATAAGCCCCTGAAGTATGTGCACGTATTCATATCAGAAGTAGCAGTTCTCAAATTTGTAGCCTCAAGAACCCGATACACTCTTAAAAATTGAGAACCTTCCCCTGTATATAGAACATTTGTTTATACTACTTGTACTGATTGATATTTACCATTTAGAAAATTCTACTGAGAAAATTTTATTTTTTATTATTTTTATTTTTTTTTTATTTTTATTTTTTTTGAGACAGAATCTCACTTTTGCCCTCATTAAAGTGTTCTAGTGCCATAGCTTACAGCAAACTCAAACTCTTGGGCTCAACCCATCCTCTTGCCTCTACCACCTGAGTAGCTGGGCCTATAGGTGCCTGCCACAACACCCGACAAGCTCTTCTATTTTTAGTACAGATGGGTCTCACTCTTGATCAGGCTGAGCTCAAGCAACCCACCTGCCTCAGCTTCCCAAAGTGCTAGAATTATGGGCGAGAGCCACTGCGCCCAACCCTTATTATTATTTTTTTGCAGTTTTTGGCTGGGGCTGGGTTTGAATGTGCCACCTCCGGCATATGGGGCTGGTGCCCTACTCCTTTGAGCTACAGGCACTGCCCCCTTATTATTCTTTAATTGTGGTTAAATACATATACCATAGGCTCAGCGCCTATAGCTCAGAGGCTAGGGCACCAGCCACATACACTGGAGCTGGCAGGTTCAAATCCAGCACAGGCCTGCCAAACGACAATGACAACTACAACCAAAGAAAAATACCCAGGCATTGGGTGGCACCTGTGGCTCGGTGAGTAGGGCACCAGCCCCAGCCCCATATACCAAGGGTGGCAGGTTTGAACCCGGCTCCGGCCAAACTGCAACAAAAAATAGCTGGGTATCGTGGCAGGCGCCTGTCTGTGGTCCTAACTACTCAGGAGGCTGAGGCAAGAGAATCACCTAAGCCCAGGATTGGAGGTTGCTGTGAGCTGTGACACAATGGTATTCTACCAAAGGTGATAAAGTGAGACTCTGTCTCAAAAAAAGGAAAGAAAAAAAAAAGCCAGGCATTGTGGCAGGCACTGTAGTCCCAGCTACTTGGGAGGCTGGCGTAAGAGAATCACTTAAGCCCAGAGTCTGAGATTGCTGTGAGCTATGATACCATAGCGCTCTACCCAGAGTGACAGCTTAAGACTCTGTCTCAAAAAAAAAAAAGTTTCATCCAGCTTAGAAATTTTATATTTCTAGTGATTTTTTACTAAATGTGTGCAGACTGTACTCTATTAGATTTTTATAGACTCATGGCATCATAGAATTTTTTTTTTTCAATCTTTTTGAGACAGAGTCTCCCTTTCTCGCCCTCCGCAGAGTGCTATGGCATCACAGCTCATAGAAACCTCAAATTCTTGGGCTCAAGCAACTCTCTTGCCTCAGCCTCCCAAGTAGTTGGAACTATCGGCACCCGCCACAACGCCCGGCTGTTCTTTGAGACTAGGTCTCGCTCTGGCTCAGGGTGATCTTGAACCCATGAGCTCAGGCAATTTACCCGCCTCAGTCTCACAAGTGCTGGGATTGCAGGCGTGAGCCACTGCTCCTGGCCTGGCCATCATAGAATTTTTAGACCTAACATGACCTCAGAGATTATCTCATTTACTCCTCAACTCTTTTACAGAAGAAAATAATTGAGGATCAAGGAAGTTCTGAGGTTCAAGTTTGCAAGATTGATTGTTGCAGAACTGAAACTAATTTCTGCTGGCCTACCATTTCCATCAGTATTTGTGGTACATGTAAATCTTTTAACTCACATGAAATCTAGAGAAATGGTTGAAAATTGCATTTGAAATTATATTACTTAAACAGAGGAAATGCCAAGTGTTATTAATGAATATGTTAAGTAACACAATTAAAAATATTGGTGGTTGAGGCTGGGCATGGTGGCTCCCGCCTATGATCACCTGGGAAGTGAAGGTGGGTGATTGCCTGAGATCACAGGTTCAAGACCAGCCTGAGCAAGAGCGAGACTCCACCTCTAAAAATAGCCGGGCGTTGTGGCAGGTGCTGTAGTCCCAGCTACTTGGGAGGCTGAGGCAAGAAAATCGCTTAAGCCCAAGAGTGTGAGGTTGCTGTGAGCTGTGACGCTACAGCACTCTACCCAGGGTGACAGCTTGAGCCTCTGTCTCAAATAAAAGAAATACATGTACCATAAAACTTGCCATTTTAACTCATTTGCATTAAATACATTCAAATTTTTGTACAATCATCACAAGCATCTATCTCCAAAACATTTTTCATCTTGTGGAGGTGGAATTCTGTGCCCATGTAAGCAGTAATGCAGGAGCAGTCCCCATGCCTTCTCCACACCCCCCACGAGGCGCCTGAGAACCACCATTCTGTTCCCTGTCTCCGTGGATTTGACTATTCTAGGTACCTCATAATAATTTAGTGTTTGTCCTGTCGTGACTGACTTTTTCCCATAACTTAATGTCTTCAAGGTTCTTCCACATTGTAGCCTATGTCAGAATTTCCTTCCTTTTTAAGGCTGAATAATACTCTATTGTACGTATATGCCATATTTTCTTTATCCATGCAGCTATGAGTGGATACTTGGGTTGTTTTCAGCTTTTTGGTATTGTGAATAATGCTGCTATGAACATGGGTGTATAAATCTTTCTTCAAGATGCTGTTTGCAATCCTTTGGGGCATATATCCAGAAGTGGAATTACTAGATCATATGTTAATTCTATTTTAGTTTTTTGAGAAACCACCATACTATTTTCCATAGGAACTGCATCATTTTGCATTCCCACCAACAGTGCACAGGGGTTCCAATTTCTTCACATTTAGCCATCACTTATTGTTTTCTGAATCTTTTTAATACTAGCCATCCTTATGGGTGTGAAGTGGTATCTCATTGTGACTCTGACTTTCATTTTTGTAATGACTAATGATGTTGAGGATCTTTTCATATATTTAGTGGCATTTTGTACATATTCTTTAGAGAAATATTTATTGAAGTCCTATGCCTATTTTTTAATACAGTGTTTTTGTTGAATTGTAGTATAAACTGAGAAAAATTTAAAACTAAAAATTATACAAATACAGGGAGTGCTCTTAGCAGTTAGGATGTTGGCCACATACACCAGTGCTGGTGGGTTCAAACCCAGCCTGGGCCTGCTAAACAAACAGACAAACAAACAAGCAAACAAATAAAAATAGCCGGCATTATAGCCGGTGACTGTTAGTCCCAGCTACTAGGAAGGCTGAGGCAAGAGAATCACATGAGCCCAAGAGTTTGAGGTTGCTGTGAGCTGTGACAACCACCTATAGAGGGTGACAAAGAGAGACTCTGTCTCAACAAAGAAAAAAATAAATAAAATTATACAATTATTTATCTCATTAGTCAGCAGAGCGATGACGTCACCTATTCACCCTTCTCTAGAAATTGAGAGAATAAGGGTAAAAATGAAAATGACATCTTAGTCTTAGCATATAGATAGTTTGACTTAACGGGCTTCTGCACTAACACTTTGGGAATTGAAATGAGGAATGTAGAGAGTAGATTTAAAAGGCAAATTTCTCTGCAGTATATAGTGAGAAAATATTCTTTAAAACAGAAAAGTTGTGGGTGGCATCTGTGGCTCAAAGAAGTAGGGCACCAGCCTCATATGCTGAAGGTGGCAGGTTCAAACCCAGCCCTGGCCAAAAAAGCTGCAAAAAAAAAAAAAAAAACCCAGAAAAGTTCCGTGCCCCCTTTTTTGTCATCTTTCCTGAAACACTGAGTGAAATCTGTTGTTTGGCATGCAGTCCCTTAAAAAATTGTGGTCAGGCTCGGCGCCTGTGGCTCAACGGGCTAAGGCGCCAGCCACGTACACCTGAGCTGGCGGGTTCGAATCCAGCCTGGGCCCGCCAAACAACAATGACGGCTGCAACCAAAAAATGGCCGGGTGTTGTGGCGGGCGCCTGTAGTCCCAGCTACTTGGGAGGCGGAGGCAGGAGACTCGCTTGAGCCCAGGAATTAGAGGTTGCTGTGAGCTGTGATGCCACAGCTCTCTATCCAGGGTGACAGCTTGAGGCTCTGTCTCAAAAAAAAAAAAAAAAAAATTGTGGTCAATCTCTAGCCAATTTATCTTCTTAAGTCATCACTGAAACCCATAAATTAAGTGTACATTTTGATGAGGTAAAAGAAATAGCACCTAATTATGTGGTTCTGGCTTTTTTTATTATTGACTTTAGCACAGAAATACTAAATTTGATTTTAGGAAATGAGTACTAGCATGTAATATACTCAAGTTAATTTTAGTAAGTTTGCCGAATTGATTTTGATTTTCACATTCTTTCTGTTTCTAAATGAACCTGTATCTGTAGCATTATGATACTAAGAATATGTTATATAAGTAATTTTTTTCTTTTAGTTATTCAAAATATTATGGTTAAGAATCTTGGGGGGGGGCAGCGCCTGTGGCTCATCGAGTAGGGCACCGGCCCCATATACCAAAGGTGGCAGGTTCAAACCCGGCCTTGGCCGAACTGCAAAACAGAAAAATAGCCGGGCGTTGTGGCGGGCGCCTGTAGTCCCAGCTCCTTGGGAGGCTGAGGCAAGAGAATCGCCTAAGCCCAGGAGTTGGAGGTTGCTGTGAGCAGTGTGACGCCACAGCACTCTACTGAGGGTGATAAAGTGAGACTCTGTCTCTACAAAAAAAAAAAGAATCTTAGGGGGAAGTTCTTA